>PVKN010044215.1:0-10116 GCA_004027915.1 Capromys pilorides
TGTGGCATTCTCAGTGGCCCCTAATAAGCTTAATCTATAATTTTAAAATGAGCCACTTATTCACCCCAGCATACTAATGTACTGTTTGCTAAACTCCCAGGAAAGGTTTCTTTCGCCTGTGTATCTGGACCTGCTCTCCATCAGCAGCAGTGATTACCATCTCATGACCCAGAAAGTCCAGCAGGCTGTATCTCCATGACCACCTGGTGCTTGCTTAAAATCACTAGCGCATAAAAATTGTTAAAATATATATTCTCAACAAAATCTGTCACTGCACTTTCAAGTGTGAAGGTAAAATGCGTGTCTTTGTTCACTAGCTTTCAGTGAGCGCTCCACAATCCTGGCCAATTACCTACACCATTTCCACAACAATCGGTCTCCATTTTTAAAAGTTAGAACCACTCGGCTTTCACCTCAGGACAGCTTCAGTAAGAATGCCGCTTTGAATAGAGTCTAATTTGGTACGGTCAAGTTGCCATACAAACTGGAAGCAAATGGGCCATTCAGGCCTTCTGTTTCTCAAGTGCCCACTCTTAGTCAAAGAGGTGATGGGGAAAGGCCCAGCTCTGCGCAGAGAGGAGGACATTTCCAGGCATGATCAAAAAATGTTCCCACAGGTTGCCAAGGCAAATGACAAATATAAAAATCAATCCCCCCCAAAAAATAACAACAACAACAAAATCACAGAGTAGGGTGGTAACACTATATTTCTATTCTTTGCTGGCAATAATGTGGCAAAATATTACCTTCTTTCCATAACTTTCCACTTACCAACTTAAATGTCAATGTTTTTAAAGCTTTGGGATCATCTACAATCTTCTGTAAATTAGCAGCCACTGTAAAATACAAACAGGGAGAAAAAGTGTCAAAATTATTTCTGATAACACTAGATTTTCACATCGATGATTTAGAAAATTTGACTAATGATGCAATAAACTACAAAATCATTTCTTTCACAGACAGTACAAAGTCCATATAAATGACCAAATTATTCTCCTACAGATATTTTCTATAACCATTTATATCATTTTGACAATCTTGTATCTATGCACATCTGAATTAATCACTGTATGTCAAACCCGCATTTCAAATAATAAAACTTGAAATTACTTTCTAGCAGAAAGTAGAAATGATAACGGTCCCCAATCTCAACCATTCTGTTCTTCTAAATATTCATTACTGAGAAATCTATTAGCCAGGAGAGGGCAGAACAAAACAAAGAGAAGAGTGTGGAAAGGCTTTCTTGAGAAATAACAGGTCAGCACATATGAACTCCTGGCCTATAAATTCACTCAACTCACTCAAGTCTCTGCACCCACTTTTATCTAAGCAACAAAATACCGTGGCTGACCTCTACATGCATCTCAGCACTTTCCAGACACAATGATCTGTCAGACCCTGCAAGCGCCACCTTGAACAATCCCTGAGTCGGCTCCGCAGGGCCAGGAGCCAGAGGCTGTCAGTCTGTAGCTCAGTGCGCAAGATGTGTTTTCAGCATCAGTGAGATTCCTCAGAAACCTGTCCTGCGCTCTCTGGTGTCTTGATGTGTCTGACACCGCAGCAGGGGAGCCAGCTCTTCTTGGTGACGGCTTTGACTTGGGGATTATTCATGAGCAGAATTATCAAAAGGTAATGACATGAAAATTTCACAGTTGGTTTTTTTCCAACAAACCTCAAGGCTAAGCCACCTCTAAGCCTCCCATACGGGCTACTGGTTAGGGAAGAAGTCACTTCTGAAAAAAAATAAGGGAGACAGTCCTATTTATCATTTTTATGTCACAAGAAAAATTTATCTGCTTTAATAGTTGGGTATCTAATTATTTTGTTTAGTGAAATTCTGCATCATTTCTCTTATTTATTTATGTATTTGAGGGATCAGGGTTTGAGTTCACAACCTTGCACTTGCCAGGCAGGCACTTGTGCCACGGAGCTATCTCCCCAGCCCATCATTTCTCATTTTAAAATTACTTTTTATTTAAAAAAAATAAAAACTCAATTGACAATAAAAATTAAGAGAAAACAAAAAGTATTTTAAGAACAGTGTCTCAAGTAGAAACTTTATAAATGGAAAATAGGAGGAATGCTATGTAATTTTTTTTTCTCTGAACCTGACAGGAAACAACTGAGAGTCAAAGATCTGCTGTAGATTAGTTTATCTAATCCAGAGGGGACAAAGAAAAACAAGAAAACTCTGCCCTGCTCAGATTGCTCCGTACAAGCCCTCACTCCAAGCATCGCTTTGTCCTCATCTGTCGCCTCTCCTTGCACTCAGAGCGGACTGCACGGTTCCACCACTACCCGCCCCCTCCCCGCCTCCCCTGCTCAGGCACACAGAGGCAGGCGCGCACAGCACACCTGGGCTGGCCGTCAACCCCGGAACAGTCGGTACCGCCAAGCTTCTTCTGGTTTCAGCAGAAGCCTGGTTGCTAAAATCATCCAGTAACTCAGGAAAGAAACACTGGCTCTTGGAGAACAAAGCTCTGCAGGAAAAGCCTGTCCACCGGAGGCGGTCCTGATGCAGTCAGGACATCCTGACTACATGCAAATTGCGGCGAGTGAGCATGGTAACCATCTTCTTAGGTCACAAACGTGTTATAATCGCGCTTCTGATTT
Source organism: Capromys pilorides (assembly GCA_004027915.1). Lineage (NCBI taxonomy): Eukaryota > Metazoa > Chordata > Mammalia > Rodentia > Capromyidae > Capromys > Capromys pilorides. The sequence continues at coordinate 2,614 of PVKN010044215.1, forward strand.
GGGGTGATTTCGCGAGGGGCCATCAAGTCTTCACATGAATTTCAGTTCTTTCATTAGAGCGTCTCAGTTAATGTGGATGATTTACTGCCTTGTCCTGGGTCATCTAATTTCAGTCTGTTGTAACGTTCAGCCAAAAACAGCGCGCCAGGCTCCGAGAGAGCGCGCACGTGCGTCGGCTCCAGCGCAGCAAAGCAGGGGCAGACGAGAAGGCTACCTTGAGTGGCTGGCACCCTAAACAATCATCCCAGGATCCAGGCACCTCAATTGTGAGCCCCGCACCTCAGGGACATTAGAAATTCAAATTCTGTCTTCAGCTCAGAGCAAAAATAGCAAAACTGGCCACTTACCTGATTACTTATCCCAGCTGCTAGGCTTATTTTCAATTTGGTTGATTCTAATTTGTGGTAAAGTGCTATAAAACACCTTCATTTAACTGACATCACATAAAATTCAGGGTGATGCTAATTTTTCTTCCAGTAGCAATGCTCATTAAAAAGATGGGTGTCACTGTTTTCTCCCTTCTCCTGACTGTGCACCTGGATTTCAAAAATAAAAATACTCCTTACCTGGAACGTGAGTGGAGAAGGAAGAGCTGGGTAGGGCTGGCTGTGACCTTTTAGGGCTTTCTACACAGGTATAGATACCACCGAACTTGTCACTTTAACAGATGCTAGGTTCTAAGACCACTGGGGTTCCTGAAGCCTTCCAGCCCAGGGGCATCAAACTCATTTCAAACCCTTCTCACCTCCCCAAAACAAACTCCTTCCTCGGTGTTCCCAAATAAATACATTCCCTCAGCTTCACCCAGACCCTACGGGCCCTCTGCGCTTACCTGGCCTCCTCCCCAGGCTACTAACTTCAGTCCCTAATGCTGTGCTGTCATTTAGAAAAACAGGGACACCGTCATACGCACGCAGGCCCTGGGACTGCAGTCTTTCGGCCCTGTTTGCTACTTCTGTTTTCTGCATCACGCTTATGGCTTGAACACCTCAATACATGTCAGGCCTGGAAGTTTCCATTTGTTTTTTTGGAGCCTATGGTATAATCAGTATTACAAATATCATGCTTTGTGAAACTATGATGATGTAATTAACAGCTACACGCAAAATATGCTAGTGCTGGTGTCTCTCGGCTCTAAACTCAGAGGAAAATAAGATCACCTGGTGGTAATGTACCCAAGGCCAAGCAGAGTAGATCTTTCTCTGACAGTCTCTAGACACTGTTTTCTCTACAAATTCTTTGTATTACTAAAATCCTCCACATTTTGACACAAAAGGAACGGTTGTTTAATGAATATTTACAGTATGCAATTATATCCTGAGTCTTCCAAAGATAGATGTGGTAAAAAATATGAATTTTTTTTTAATTTTTAAGGAAATTACTAAAGATACACTGCCATTAACGCTCAAAATACTGCTCCTTGCTTTAAACCCATTTATAACACTATTCTTGCCACTTTATGAAGCAGCTGAAGTTCTCTTTATCTCAATCGTACTCCAGGCTCCCTTAGCATCCTAAATCATTAGAAAATGTTTATCTTACATGATAATGTTGTATATAGGGAAGAGTCAGGGGGGCACAGAGCCTGCTCCGATGACAGTGGTGGATGAGGGCAGATCGTAACGTTTTGACAAGAAACCACCACACTAGAAGTACTGTGTCAAGGACCTCTGTCATGATGGGGGAGAAAGCCGTTTATGCGCAGGGAAGACTCCAGAGCTGCTCTGGAAAATGATGGGGTAAGTGTGCTTGAAGCGAGAGAGAATACTTTGAGGGGGAGCAATGGCGATGTGTTTTTCAAAATGCAAGCATCTGTTGAAATCTTTGCTTACTCCTTATGCATTATTCTCCCCAGAGAGTAGCTTATTCCACAGCAATTTCATACGGCACTGGTGTCATGGTAGTGGCTGGTTAACGCATTCAGCTCCCGCTCATATCTGCAAGACGTGTGGTGATGAAAGGGCCAATGAGTGCTGGCATAAGGCACCGCCAATAAAGTCAAGCACGGTCCTGGGATATCTTACAAGGGGATGACTTCAAAATACTGCTCTAACTAGAGAACTCTGCTACCTACACGGCACTGACAGGTCAGCAGCAGGAAATGACAAAGAGAAATCCAAGCTCTAAGGAAGGAGAAAAGGAGACGAGCTGAGGCTGCTTCTGGGCACTGCCACCAAATGAATACAAAGCGATGGGCAGTCACATTTCAGTGAGAGTAAAATAAGGGAACATCTCTATCACTGTCCCCAAATCCCCAGGCTCACATCTTGATGACAGGCACTGGATCTTGACACAGAGCACCTGCGTCCGCCTCTTGGCTCGAGCTGTGAGACCTGCCTGGAATGGGGCACGTCCTGGTCACCTCTGTGCTGGGCTGCAGTTCGGAAGTGTGGGCGTCAGTGGTGCCCACTACCGCAGAGGGCTGCCTGGGAGCTAACTGGGTCAGTACATGAAGAACGCCAACGGTGCTCAGTGCATGACAAGGGCAAGGCGGGCACAGGTGAGAGGCCTCCGCCCTAGACAACTGCAGGCTCACCTGGCTTGCCTGCCCTCAGCCTCGGCTTCCGGCAGTCCTCCTTCACCGCTCATCACTTATCTAGAGAATCTGGGCCACCAACTAGCACACACGGCCTCCTTAGGGAAGGCCGTTTCAACTCTAGGTAAACTCCAAACCCTGCTGGTCTCCATCTATTTGCACCATTTATTTTGCCATTGCCTACCCTAAATTCCCAGGCAGAATAATTCCCTCCACTAGAATCTCTTCAAGGTCTCCACTACTGCTCTTACGGTGTGTTGAAATCATCTGCAAGTTCTAAGTTCTCTGCTAGATTAAGCAATTTTTATGACCGAGATGAAACCTTACTCTTTGTAAAAGATAAATCGATATAGACATAGACATATACATGTGTGTGTGTGTGTGTGTGTGTGTATGTGTGGTATGTGTATTTTAGGAAAGGGTCTATAGGGTGTTCAGGGTCTCACTACTAGATCAGACTCATAGTGATCCGTCTATTTTCAGCCTCCCAAGGGCTGGAATTACAGGTGCGGGCCACCACGCTGAGTCTCCACTGGGGTCTCAGCGCACCCCAGGCTCTGGAATTGAACTCCCAGTCTCTGTACCTGCTGGCAGGCATTTTAATCCACTGAGCTATTTGGCTGGCCCTGTAAAAGGTATATTTCTGAAACATACCTACAGTGACTTCTCGTACCTCCACTTCTAAAGTCCGAGAGAGGTCACTGCTCTCGTCTTCCCAGCTCAGGGTGAAATCCATGACGTCTCTCACGGTCCCTATGCCAGAAGCACCGCCCTCCACAAGAGCCCCTGGCCCTCTAAATGCTGCTCCCGTGGCCCTGCTAAGCCATTCACTGGCCCAACACTCCATCTCACTACCTCTTTACCCAGAACTTTTCTTTCTCGTAGTTCTTATCACACTGTGACATACTAGATATCAATGAATGCTTTTTGGATGTCAACTCCAGTCAATGCAGACCTTCTGTCTTATTTACTGCATTGTTCCCAGTGCCAGTCTGTGATGAAAATATAAGCAAATCACAAACTTTTGAGACAAGAGAAGCCAGTCATAGCTAATCAATATCCCCTAAAGCATACACAAAAAATTTTGCATACAATATTTGAAGGTTCCAAGACTCTAAAAACCTCAGGGTAAGACTTTAAAATAGAAAAATTACTCATATTTTATGACTCTACAAATTCATCTCCTAAGTAAGAACCCCATTTGTTTTCCCAAAGCAAATCAACTCTTGGTTTATCTCAACCGAGGGTAGGGACCATGCACTGCACAACCATGATCCTAAAGACGGACCATTTCTCATTCAAATGTTTTCTGAGATGAGACTCTAGGTCGCCTCCAACCCTGAGAAGCCCCCAAGAAAAACTAGTAGAGAGCTGGTCCAGGTGAGAAGACTCCACAATGAGCAGCAAAGAATGAAGATGTGGCCTGGGGCACTAGCTCAGTGGTCTAAGCGCCTATCTGGCAAGCACAAGGACCAGGGTTCAATCTTCAGTACCACATGCCATGCGGGGCCCAAACCCAGGTGTGGTGGCACATGCCTGTAATTCCAGCACTAGGGAGGCTGAGACAGGAGAATCACTATGAGTTGGAGCTGAGTAGTGAGACCCTGTACCAAATAAATACATGAATAAAATAGAGTAGAACAGAACAGAAGACGAAGATCAGGGCCAGCACAACATAGAAGCTGCCATCGAAAGACTACCTCATGGCACTGACCTCCTTTCCCCTTTTGACATTCCTCCAGGAAAAAAGATCAATCTTGTGATGACTATGCCCATGTGGACCCCAGGAGCACAAGGGGTGGGCTATAGCAGGTACTGTGGCATGATGCCCAGGTCACCTCTGCAGGAATCAGGCAACTTTCTCCCATCTGCTAAAGTTTTTTGGTGGCTGATAATTCAGCTCAGTCCCTGTCAGCCTTGGATAGTTGTCTCAAACCAGGTCAGCCCTTTTCTCCAAAGCAGCCTGAATTCAGTAACAGGCTGTAAACGAATATAAGCCCTGCGGCCTCAGGCTGGTCACCCCAAGAGTCTTCTCTGCTCCCATGCTCCCTTTGCGGAGAGAAGCCTTTGCTGTGGATGAAACATAAGACAGTTCTCTCCATCTGCCAAATTCCATGTACTCTGCTCCCTGACAGACACTGATTTTGAAAGCACTCCTCCAAAACTACCTGCATATGTATCTATGCCTCCAAGCCTTTCACCTAGAAAGCTCCAAGACCACACAAAGATGGGACAAGGCATAACGTCTTTAAGGCATCTCACATTATCAATTTTATGAGGCAATGGAAATGATAAAGTATTGGAGGGAAGTGGAAAGTGAGTATACTACATATAGCTTTTTTTTTCCCCCAGTGTATTTAGTACATGGTCTCACTATGCAGCTCAGACTCGCAGTGATCCTCCTGTTTTCAGCCTCACCTGCACTGGGATTACAGGTATGCACCACCATGCTCAGGCTCAGTGTTCAGCTCAGTGCACCCGGGGGCAGGGATGGCACAGCATGTTGTGCCAGGGATCCAACCCTGTGCTTGCCTAAGCAGGTGCCTGATCTGCTGAACTATCTCACTGGCATTTATGTATAGTTTTTATTTGTATTTCACTCAGATCAAATTCTGAGTGGGGAGAAAAAGCAGCAGTTAGAAGAGATTCTAGCTGGGCACTGAGACACAAACCTGGGATCTCAGCCTTGGGAGGCAGAGGCAGACCATAAGTGAGGCCAGCAAGAGCTACAAAGCAAGACCCTGTCTCAACGTAAACAACAACCAAAAGAGGAGATGCAGATATTATAAGTAAGCAGCTTTTGGGACCAAAATGTCCAACAGATTTGAATATTAGTATTACTTACCCAGAGGGGGAAGTGATTTATGGAAAATAAAGAAAAACAGACATTTATCTGCTATTCTTAGGATCTGAGCAAAGTCCACACTGTTAAGTCTCATCTTGTGCACAGTGCAAGAGCCTGAAACGGGTTGGCACAGAAAAACTGGCCAGTACAGAATCTGGTTTTTATTTTATTTTATTATATTTTTTTTTTTAGAATCTGTTCCTTAAAACACAACCATGAAATTGGCTTTTTGATCCTGAATCTCCTCTAATGTGTTCAAGGTAGTTTTATGAACTGGCTAACAGCACAATAATGGAAGTGTCCAATAATCATTATGTTATTATTGCTCATTTTGAAAGCAATGAAATGGTATAATCAATAAAATTGCAGCCTCATTTGGATAGTCATATTGATATACCAGTGAGTTTATAGTTTCATTTCTCCTCAGAAAGACAGAAAAGTTTTTTTAAAAAAAAAAACCTCTGTAAGATTGGAAATTTTTGAAGTCATGCCTGTCAAGAATTCCTAACACCCAATTGATATGAAGATAAAAATTGTCTTCACAGTATCCATTGTACCTTTTGAGTTCTTACACTAGAGAGACAATATGATGTTTACACATGTGGGATGTGGGTCTGATTTATTTTACTTAAAAGAGTGTGGTCTGTAGTTACATCCACTTACCTATAAAAGCCTTGAGTGTATCTTTTTTTTATAGCTGAGTAATATTTATATTCTTAGTAAAACAAAGCAGGGAAGAGAGAAATGTTGAAAAATGCTTGATCTCCTTGAAAAACAGGGCAAACTCGGTAGGTGTCTTAACATTGGCAGTTAGCCCCGAATTTCCTTAAGTTGTAAGGAAAATTCTGTATGCACTTTTCTGGAGAGAGGGTGCGTGGCTTTTGCCAGATACTCCCGGATCCAGACAGGAGCCACAGGCTTGTAACAATCATGCTTTCAAACACTAACATCTCTTCTTCTCCTAATACAGGTAGTTGGGAGGTGAGGCCTTTTTTAAAATATAAATTTATTTGGCACAGAGTTTCCCTATACAGCTTGGACGCCTGGTGATCCTCCTGTCTTAGCCTACCCAGTGCTGGGATTACAGGCATGTACCGCCACGTGCCACCACACCCAATTTCAGGACTTGCACAGCATAAGGTGCCTTGCACTTGCCAGGCAGGCACTAGACAGTGGAGCTAGCTCCCCAGCCCTAGCCTTACCAAGATAACTGAAACACCATACACTACACGTACTCAAGTGTACAACATCAATTTGATATCTGGAGACATCTGTGAAACCACCACCAAAATCAAAATGCTGAACATCTCCACTGCCCTCAGAATGTCTTCAGGGCCCGTGAGATAACTCGACACACTAAGTGCCTGCTTTGGCAAGCGCAGGTGGGCTCCAGGTGCCACATGCCACGCCGGCCTTGGCCCCGGAGCTCACTGAGCCTGCAAAGGAATAAGGGCGTGGTGGTGAATGATTGTAATCCCAGTGCTGGGGAGGCTGCAAAGAGGAGGATCACTACGAGTCTGAGCTGCATAGCAAGACCCTGTACCAAATACATAAATGGGGGGGAAAGGGGGAAGGTCTTCGTGGCCTTAGCCACTCCTCCCACTGTCTCCTCCCTGTCTCTGTTCTCTTCAGGAAACCACTGTTGGTTTTCTGTCACTACAGATTTGCTTTTATTTCCTGAAACTTCATAAGTGCAAAATGAGGATTCATTTGGCCTGGCTGCTCCCACACAGCATAATTATGCAATCACCCATGCTGAGCCGGGCTCAAGAATGCATGCCTTCTCAGTGTGCTGGCACTCGTCCCGTTGGATACCTGGAGCCACTTGGATTTTCACTACAAATAGAGCTGTTGTCAATGTCCACATATGAGTCTCTATAAAAACATATTTTCTTTTTGCCTGGTAGCTATTTACAAGAAAAATGGCTACATCACAAGGAAAATATTTGCTTAAGGGCTGGGCAAATAACTCAGTGGATTAATGCGCCCTGGGGGTTCGATCCCTGGGCCTGCCATGCTGGTCCTGTCCCCAGGGGCATGCTGAGACTGGGAGTGGTGGCATGTGCTTGTAATCCCAGCTCTTGGGAGGCTGTAAATAGGCAGAGCACCATAATCTGATCTA
>PVKN010044216.1:0-10130 GCA_004027915.1 Capromys pilorides
GAAGGAGAAAGGAAAAAAAAATTATATATATATATATATATATATATATATATATATATATATATATATATGTAATAGTTATACTACTAATTTCTCTTAGTTCACTGAAAAGAAAGAAGGTTTGGGCCAATATTGTTTAGACAATTAAATGCCTATGCCTTGCACTCTAAGTAACTAACTCAGGGGGCCAGCGAGATGGCTTAGCAGTCTAAAGCACTTGCTTAGACAAGCTTAGGCAACTGCAGGGACCACGGATCGATCCCTGGCACCACATCCTGCGCCAGCCCCACCCCAAGGGCAGGCTGAGCCGGCCGTAATATATATATAAAAAAAAACCTTCAAGATAATATGCAATGTATTGCCCACTGTTATACTCCCAGTACCTGCTTTGAATTTTTTCCTCTTTGAAATAAGAAAAAATTAAAAGATAAAAATAAAGCTAGTAGAGGGCGGTTTGTTAAGTTCTGCCTGAGGAGTGGCATTTGCAGTGTGGTATAACATGTTTAGACTTCCAGTTCTGACAAGGCCCCTACGGAAGCCTACGAGAAAGAATTCATGGGCTTCATGAATGCAGAGGGATGAGTTGCTCAGTAAGTATTCAGCTGTGATGCAACAGGGCTCTGCTGGAAGAAGATGCTGAGCAGAACCTGTGCCACACAGGAAAGAAAGGCAGTGCTGGAGCACAAGCCCGCGGAAGAAAGATGACAGAAAGTTAATAGCTTAAAATAACATAAAGTTGCCTTTTGGCCAGAACTGCCATCTTCCAGTAATTTTTGAAATGACTAACACAAAGAGCAAGAGAAGGGGAACCCAATATATGTTCTCCAGGCCTTTTAGAAAACATGGGGTGGTTCCTTTGGCAACGTACATGGGAATCTACAAGGGAATGGGTACTGTGCAAAAAGGAATGCCTCACAAATGTTACCATGGCAAAACAGGAAGAGTCTACAATGTTACCCAGCATGCTGTTGGCATTGTTGTAAACCAGCAAGCTAAGGGCAAGATACTTGCCAAGAGGATTAATGTACATATCGAGCACATTTAACACTCAAAACGTCATGATAGCTTCCTGAATCGTGTCAAGGAAAGTGATCAGAAAAGGAAGGAAGCCAAAGAGAAAGGTACTTGGGTTCAACTGAAGCGCCAGCCTGCCCCTCCCAGAGAAGCACACTTTGCGAGGACCAATGGGAAGGAACCTGAGTTGGTGGAACCTATTCCTTATGAATTCATGGCATAAACTGGGGTTGTTGCTCTGCCATTCACCACCTAACTGGCAGCTTAAATGTTCTAGGTCTTACGTAAAAATAAAATCATCCTGTGTTGTAAGGGTAATTTTCTTAGTTGAACAGGTATGTGGTGCCTTATCCCCTCTGGAACCAGGAATTGAACTCAGGACCTTGCACTTGCCAGGCAGGCACTTGTGCCCCTGAGCTATGTCCCCAGCCCATGTGGTGCCTTCTTACCTCAGAAATATTTTCAGCAGATTTTCACTGTAGCTAGTAACTGTGTCTGGTTTTTACTCTTCAGTGTTTTTCTTGCTGAAAGGTATTGCTGAGGTATTGTGAGGTGTATACCCAAATATTCAAATATTTATAAAATATTTATATTGGCTTGAAGATCCTGTGAATCTCCTTGGGGAAAAGATGTATCCAAATAAATGGAAGTCACTTCAGAAACAAATGTAAGTCCATTTCAGTTAAATAAATTGTTTAAAGCACCAAAATAAATAAATAGCACAAAGTTTTTATCTTAACAGTGCTGGAGATCAGCGGTCTAAAATAGGTACTGTTGGCTCTGTCAAAGCATGGACAGGCCCGCATTCCTTCTGCCTTTCTGTTGTAAAAGAAAATCTTTTGTTGTAATAGCTTCCTGCATTCCCTGCCTCTGGCTCGCTTCCTATAGTTGCACCACTCCAATATAAGCAGTGTTAAATGATTATATTTAAGAAGAATAATGTTATAGTTCCTGTTATGGTTTGTGTCTAGTTGTCCCCCCAAAGCCTCATGTAGTCATGGGGTGGCGACTGCTAGAGTTTGAGATTAACTCATGATCCACTGGGATTATGGGTGATCCAAGTCTGGGATTATGGATCTCAGTACTGCTGGAATTATGGTGTTTTGTTTTGTTTTGTTTTGTTGTGGTAGTGGGGATCAAACTCAGGACCTTGTGTTTGCCAGATAGGCACTTACACCACTGAGCACTCTCCCCACCCCTGCTGGGATTATGGGTATGAGTGTTATACCCAGCCTGAGGTGGAGAGCCTGAATGTAGGCAGACTTTCTCTCTGTTGCCATTGTTGCTGTTCCACCACCATGAATTGCCGCTCTCTGCCATGTGCCCCTCTGCCTTGGAGCCAGCTGAGTATGGACTGAAACCTTCAGCAACTGTGAGCTACATAACCCTTTCCTTCCTTCATTTTGGGTGTCAGGTATTTGTCCCAGCAACAAGAGAAGAGTAACTGAGATAGTTCAGATCTAAAATGGCCCCCTAAAGCTTCGTGTTTGGAAGGTGACTGAATCCTAAGGGTGTTACAGCTGCCTTGCTGTTGGGAAGTGGGCTCGCTCAAAAGAGGCAGGTCACTGGAACCAGGGCTGCGACTGTACCTGACCATGTGACTGAGAAGCCTTTGGAACAGGTATATAAGACTTTGTAACAGTTTGGAGATGCTCACTGTGGAAACCCTAGTATTTTGTAAGCCACACATGATTAGTGATGCTGGTCAGAGTTCAGGAGACCAGAATGCTGGTAACAGTGCACAGGGCAGACCAGGCTCCGGAGGTTTCAGATAGCAACAGGAACTCCATTGGCAGCTAGTTGGGCTAGAGATGATAAGTGTTATATTCTGGCAAAAAAATAAAAAAGTCTTCATTTTTCTTGTATCTCTTGATTTTGCAGGAGACTGAGGTTAAAGGCAGTGGACTAATTAATCTGGTAGAGAAAATTTCAAGGCAGCCTTGCATTTAGGCTAAGTCATGGGTTCTGTTGGTGGCTTTCAACCATGTGTAGCAGAAGTAGATGCAAAAAGTCATTTTAGAAGTTTTCAGCTTCACCCAAAAGGAAATGCCTGCAAAGTTAGGTCACAGGAGAGAATGGTTACTGAAAAGATTAGCATTAATAAGAAGTCAGGTTCTTTGTGCTGGGACACTAGAAAAGATCCTTGAGGGCATCGCAGGAGTCAGCAAGGCCCTACTCTTCTCCGACTGAAAGTTATAAAATGGTAAACATAAACTCCTTTGTAAGAATTTGCTTTGAGAAGAACCCCCTCCGCCAGCGCCCTGCTCATGAAGGGCCCCCTGGAGAATTGGTTCCCTGGATTTTAGCTCTCAGCGCTCAGCCATCCTGGCAAGCCTCTGGAGCCAGCGGGGGTCCACCTACTGCTTGAGCAGGCAGCCAACCATGCCGTCCTTCTCATGGTGCTGGTTTTAGAGACACGCAGAACGCAGATGTTATGGGTTCAGGGAGACTTCCTTCCAGATTTTAGAAGGCAGCTTAGGAGGCCAGACAATGTGCAGCTGAGAGGTTAAAATGTGAAACTGAGGGCAAAGTCAAGAGTAGTTCCTGGGAGAACCCAGGAAATTGGAGATGTGTCTTAGTTATTTTTTACTCGTTGCTGGGACAAATATCCGACACTCAAAATGAAGGAAGGAAAGGTTTATTTAGCTCACGGTTGCTGGAGGTTTCAGTCCATATTTGGCTGGCCCAAGGCTGAGTGGAACAGGGCAGTGAGCATCCAGTTCATGGTGGCAGAACAGCAACAATCTTGACAGAAGCAACTGACCAACCAGGGCTCCAGAGAGCAACAGCGTGAGTCTGTCTCTCTGTCTGTCTTTATATTACATTCAGCTCTGTGTCTCAGCCTATCTGCCTTAGGCCACACCCATAATCCCAGAAAGACTCAGACCCATAATCCCATCCATACTAAAACACATAATCCCAGTAGATCATGAATCAAGTCTCAAACTCTAGAAGTCCCTGCCCCATGATTGCATGAGGCTTTGGGGGTAAAACTAGACATAAGTCTCCTGGAGAAGCTAATCACACTGGCTTTCCTGATGGAAACTCAGCTTTCCTCATTGCTGGAGGAGCTCAGGACCTTCCTGTTGCTGAGGATGGCTGTGGTACTTTTCAGGAGAGTGCTAGTTCTTACTTTGATCATTGCTTCTGGCTCCATTTCAGACCCCTCAGCCTGTTAATGCAAATCCTGCTGGTATAGATTTTCTAGCTTTCACCGCTGACCTTGGGTTTTCCAAGCACATATCCATGAAGCAGGCCTGCATGAGACATTATCGTGGGCTCTAGGCCTCTAGTTGCACTTGTAGGAAGCATCCTTATGGGTTCTGGGTTTTCATGTGGACTCATTTAGGATATTAGGAACCAGGCCCTCAGCTGGCTTCTTTGGTCTTTAGTGTGTGGACAGGTTTCCTGCAATCTTGGTATATGATTATGTCGGTGGTTCATTATAAAATAATCCTATAAAATGTGTCCTGGATTGTATTGTTCACCTTGCAAAAGTCCAACCCACAACACCACCTTACTTCAAATAAGTCAATGTTATCATCTATGAAGGAACATAATTCATATTCCAGTATACCACAGTCCATAGTTTAACCCCAAACTTTGATCCCCGGGCTTTAAGAAATCACCTCTTGTGTTAATCTATAGTGGGACAAAGTACTTGACGTACACAAAAACAACAAGGAGAAAGGGGTTATTTTGGCTCACAGCTTCACAGCCTTCACTCCATGGCTGGCTGACTCCAAAGCACAAGCAACAGTAGAAAGGCATGTGAGAGGCAGCCCGCAAATTTCATCATATACAGAAAACAGACAGAGCCAAAAAGAGACCCAAGGCCAGTGTCTTGGTCATTTCCCTCATCACAAGGACATAATACTCAACATTTACAACTATAAGGAGGGAAGATTTATTTTGACTCCATTTCTTGGCAGATATTCCATGCTTCTGGCATCTCCAGCTTCCTGGGGCCTCCATTGCATCTTTGGCCTGTTTGCCACAACTTCATGCATTGCCCTCTCTGGTGCTTCTGGCAGAGTCTCTGACTCTCACACATTGCCTATCCTCCCCACTTTCCTTTGAAATCTTAGTGGAATCCTTCATGACTCCACCACTCTATCATTCTTTGTCTGCAGAACCCACATTACATGTACAATACTAAACTCTGCCACAATCTCAAGCAGTATCCAGGGTTGCTTGCACCACAGCTTTGGTGGCCTTTCAGTGAAGAAAGGCCAAATATGGAAAAACAGTTCCTTAGGCAGCCCTGAGGGAGCAGAGGATCCTTTGCCTCTTTTCTCTAAGTACAGTTTCCAAGGAGTTTACATATTTATCACTGTGCACCAGCCATAGATGCAGTCTAACCAATTCCTGAGAAGCCCTCGATGAATCTTCTTTAGTGTTGCAGTAGAAAGTAGTTGACTTTTTTTTTTTTTTTTTTTTTTTTTGCAGTATAGGGGATTGAACTCAGGTCCTTGTGTTTGCCAGGCAAGTGCTCATTCTACTGAGCTATCTCTCCAGCCCCAGTAGTTAACTTGTTATCTCTCTTTTTAAATATTTTATTTTATTTATTTGATACAGTGTCTCACTATGCAGCTAAGAGCTCAGACTCCTAGTAATTCACCGTGTTTGGTTTCAGAATCTACACAATGCACCTGGAGTTCCAGGGCTGGCATGGCATGTAGTGCTGGGAATTCAACTTGGGTCCTTGCACTTGACATACAGGTGCCCAGACTGCCAAGCTAGCTTCCAGCCCCAGTCTTATCTCTTGAGCAACCACAACTTCTTTAAAAGTGTTTCATCTCTGATCAGAAAGCAAATTTTTCAGACTTTTCTACTTTTTCTTCCTGATTCTCACTATAAATCTAACCAAAAACAGCCAACAGTACCCATGCCACAGCCTGAACACTGGGGTGCTTAGAAAAATTCTTCCAACAGGTAAAGTAATCAGTCATCTTTAAATTTGGTCTTACACAAAATTTTGGAGCATGGACAAAATCCTTTGTCAGAATATATAACACACCAACTCTAGTCCAGTTCCCAATAGGGTCCTCATTTACATCTGAAATCTCATGAGCAATCTCTACTCTCTGCCTTGCTATCAGCTTTATGGCATTCTTAACTCATACCAGAATTACTGGTCAAGCCCTGCTTACAACATGCTCTAGCTTGATCCTTTAAACTTCCACACTTTTTCAGCAAACCATTTCCAAAGACTTCTGAACTACATGGTCAAGTAGAGTCATAGCAATGATTCCACTTCTCAGTACTAATTTTCTGTGTTAGCCACCTTTCTAGTCCTGTCATAAAATATATGACATATACTACTGAAAGATGAAAGGGGACTTTTTTTATTTTTTTATCTTTTATTCATTTTAATGAAGCAAAGAGATAAATAGCAATGAAATGGTTTCAAAACAGGTTAGTAGGAGAGTTACAATAATTGATACATTGCATATTGTTGTCTTCATAGTAGTTATTCAGAGGAAAGGATGTCCTGATATCATGTCTAAACAATATAGATAGTGGACATTTTGGTGCATAGTTTCATAGATTTCAGTCCATGGTTGACTGGCTGTAGAGTCCAACCATTGCCAGGCATAGTCATACACATGTGTAACCTAGCATTCTGGAGGGAGAGGAAGGCAGATTGCTGAAAGTTTGAGGCCTGGACTACACAGTGAGTTCAAGGCCAGCCTTAACTACATAGCAAGACCCTGCCTCAAAAACAACATAAACATCATGGCAGAAAGGAATGGTTGAGGAAAGCTGCTAACTTCATGACAGCCAGGAAGCAGAGTGAGCAGGAAAGAGCCGTAGAGGAAGAAGGCCAAGGGACTAGAGAGTGTCCTTAAGATTCTACCAGCCTGGACCATCCAAGTACACCCAGAAGTGTGGCCTACTAATCTAGACTCTTTGAAGCTAATTCATAATTATTCCCTTATTATTGTAGCATTTTAAAACATGCAGGGATGATACGTGTAAATTTAGATATTATATTGGGTCACCTTTTTTGAGGCGCGGTCTCACTATATAATATAGGCTGTAGCTTGCTTCTGTAGCCCTGGCTGGCTTTTAACTCACAGCAATCCTCCTGCCTCAGCCTCCTGAGTGCTGGGACTATATTCATACATTACCATCACCAGCCTTATTTTACATCATTTCATGTTAACATTTTATACCACAAAACAATATAAATATTTTTTGCATTTTGTATTTTAATAAGAGTCTACAGGGTCCCACTATGTAGATAGAACTCATAGTGATCTGCCTGTATTCAGCTCAGTTTATAGGCACATGCCCAGTCTCAATCTCTATCTCAGCTTGCCCCAGGAGCGGGGCCAGTACCATACGTCTGGGACCAAACCCCGGCTGCTGTATCTGCCTAAGCAAGCACTTTAATCCGCTGAGCTATTTGGCTGGCCCCAAATATGAAAATTTAAAGAATAAAGTAAGATTTTTATGTAGTAAATAAAGTTTCTAAGTGTCTTATGAATCATAATGCCCTCACACTGTTATTAGTACGTATAAGCCAATACTTCAAATAGCCTATTTAAAATTTTTGAATTTTTGTGTCCAACTCTTGTCAAATCGGATTATGTCATCACTGTCATCTCATTATGCAGTCAGCAAAAATTCCCAGTAGGAGGAGCAAATGGGTAGGTTCTGTCATTTTCTAGTCTTTCCCTTATACTTTCATTGTTAGTGTCAGATATAAACCAGTTTTTGAGGAAGGTTTCTAAGTCACGTGGGCATGTTGTGATGGCTAGCTTGGTTAAAACTAGAAAATAGAATCCATAAGTCTGTGTACCTGTAGGTTCTCATAAGCTGTCTGGTACCATAATACACTGCAAGTGAATCATACTATGTGGATCTGTGAGGACATCACCCAGCACCGTGGTATCTCTCCTGCCCTTCCCTCAGAATTTCCTGTACACTGGAAAAGGAATTACTAGGAAGCCAAACTAACATTTCACACAATTTAAAACAACTGCCTTTCTTCCCACATTCCCCTCTATTGTGCAACCTCTATGTAGAGAGAGGTGAGGGTCTCCATGGCCATCTTTTGGGATCTACGTAGAATTCAAATAAAGAATCATTTAGTTGGGGTTTAGTGGGAAATATTTATGTATACGATGCTGTTATAAGTTGTCTTTATACTGGAATAGTTTCCATGGATATTTCCACTGTCACTTTGTTGAGTCACACAACTTTTGTGATAACGAAGATGCAGTGCCTGAAGTTTTACTGTAGTCTAAATGTATTTGGCTGTTCTAGGCAGTAAAATTGTGTGTATAGTGGAGGAAGAAGTTTAAAATGGCTGGAAGCATGTAGTATTCTGTTGAAATTAGTATAATTGTAAGACATACAAAATTGTGTATGGAAGACTTGGTTCTCATTACTAGTCATAAATGAAGTTTCAAAGAAAAAAAAGATTCTCTACTGTCATTAAATAATAATGGGCACATAAAACTATCAAGTCACCATACATTTTTCTTTTGCAAGAATATGAAATTAAAATGTATGGGATTGGCCGGCAAGATGGCTCAGAGGTCTAAAGCGCCTTCTTAGGCAAGCTTAGGCAACCACAGGACCGCGGTTCGATCTCCGGCACCACATGCTGCGCCAGCCCAACCCCCAGGGCAGACTGAGCCAGCCATAACATAAATAAAAAGTTAAAAAAAAAAAAATAAATAAATGATCTTTATTTTAAAAAATAAAATAAAATGTATGGGATTGGGGCCAGTGAGATGGCTCAGCAATCTAAAATACCTGCTTAGGCAGCCACAGGGACCATGGTTCAATCCCTGGTACCACATGCTGCTCCAGCCCCACCCCAAGGATGGGCTGAGCTGGTCATAACATAAAAAAAAAGTAATAGGGGCTGGGGAGATAGCTCCGTGGCACCAGTGCCTGCCTGGCAAGTGCAAGGTCGTGGGTTCAAACCCCGGTCACACACACACACACACAAAAGTAATGTATTTCAACGCTTGAGATAAATGTTTACATGCATAAACTTAAATTGCAAACCATATGCACACTGTGGGAGACAGAGGGAGGTAACTGGTAATTCTTAGGAGCACATAGATTACTTTGTGAATCCCTTAAGAGCTGTGTCAGCTGGAAGCTGGCTGGACCCAAGTGGCCAAGGAATGGGGAAAATGACAGGGGGCTTAATGAAGAAACCATTTGTGAGAGAGTAGGCAGGGCTTAGAAGAACTAGTAAAGGATGATGTTCTGTAGGGAGAGAGGCAGTGGGGAGTCTGAAGGGTCACAAGCAAGCAGCAGTCGCTGACATCTGGAGATGGGCTACTGCGCGGGACAGTCACCTAATTTGCCACTGGAGACAGCCTAGAAAACGAGTACCCACTCTCTCTTCCTACCTGATGTTGTATCACCTGGTAAGGCTTCCTATTGGTTGAGAACTGGAATTTAGATGGGAAGGGGTAACGATAATGGTCACTCCTGGGGAAAAGAGAAAGGTGCAGAAATATGACAAATGAGTCTCATTAGACAAAAGAAAACGTCTTGACGGGGGTGTAGGGTAGGCTGGCACAAACCTAAAATGCCTGCACTCAGGGCGGGCCAGATAGCTCAGGAGACTAAAGCGCCTGCTTGGGCAGAGCGCAGTGGTCTGGGTTACAACGTCGGCGTGCGGTGTTGGCCCCGACCCCGGGTCGAGCTGAGGCAGCAATTGATAAGGGGCATGGTGGTGCGTGCCTGCAATCCCGTGCTTGGGGAGCTGCAAACCGGAGGATCAGTATGAGTTCGATCTACATAGTGAGACCCTGTAGACCCTGTACTAAATGCACACACACACACACACACACACACACACACAAATGCCTGTACTCTGGTACACTGAGGAAGGCAAATCTGAAGTTTCAGCCCAGGCTGGGCGAATGAGTGACTCAATGAGAACTTGTCTCAAATTTTAAAAACAAAAGAAAACAAAATTCCTAAAGGGCAAGGATGTAGGTCTGCGCAAAGCCCTGAGTTCAGTCCCCAGTACTGAAAAAACAACAACAAAAGCAAAGCAAAGTAAAAAAAAAAAAAAAAAAAAAAAAAAAAAAAAAAAAAAAAAAAAAAAAAAAAAAAAAAAAAAAAAAAAAAAAAAA
>PVKN010044217.1:0-10131 GCA_004027915.1 Capromys pilorides
AGATAGAAAATCACCATGATTAAAGATGATCTGGATGACTTTTCAGCTGGTTAGAACCACATTCTGTCATATTCTGATATCAAGCATGGTGTTATTTTTCATGAGATACTTTTCTTTAGAACTGGTACCTATTACATACTTGATTTTACTGAATATGCTATATTATCAACACAAAGACTATTCCTTTTGTCTCTATGCAAATTGCTTCAGCAATATCTCTGGTATGAAAATCAGCATTTTTTGTTAGCAGAGATTCAAGGATCTACTTCAATTTTACAGTTAAATGCATGAACATGAAGGCTTATTTCACCTGCATGATAATCAAGAATAATATATTCATGTATTCTCTTGTGACTATGCATTTAAGGAGACTCTTGTAATTGTTTGTGATTTTGGAAGTTAATTTATGAGATGAAAGGCACCGAAGGTTCTTTACACTAATTTTTTTCCTCTTTAACTTGGAAATCGAATACATGACTTTCTCTATTATCTTCCTACTGCCATTTCTAGTATGTAAAACTTTGTTTCAGTATTGCTGGCAAGGACATTGCAGCAGGGACGGGAGGTGGCTTATTCATATTGCAGCAGTAAAGTTTGAAATTATCTTAAATCAATGAAAATAAATCCAAACACACTGGAAGTTCCAAAGTGAGATCAGTAATAGTGAAGTCTAGCCCAAATATTTCAATTGTAGAAACTAAGTCATTCCTGCAATATAATAAGGGATGTAAAGCTTCATATACAGTACTATATTTTTATTTTTGTTCTCCACTAAAAACAAAACACATGTAGTATGATGAAAATATATAACAAATCTTTGTGTTGAAGAATGTGACAGTAAATACACATTGCTCAAAGCACTCCCTGTCATTATGAACACACTTATTCCCTCCCTCTTGCCACTTCTTCACCCAGCTCTGGAAGTTCACTTTCCTTGAAGAGTCATGCTCACAACCACACTGCGTGCTGCTGCTACCTACCAGGACAGAGGCAGGCTCGCTGTCTCAGTTATTTTTCTTTGTTGTTGGGACAAATATGTGACACTCAAAATTAAGGAAGGAAAGATTTGTTTAGCTCATAGTTAGTGGGGGTTTTAATCCAAACATGGTTGGCTCCAAGGCAGAGTGGCACATGGCAGAGGGCAGCTGTTTATAGTGGTAGAAAACAGCAAAGAGCATGGTGGAGCAGCAGTGGGGGCAGCTCTTAAGCTTCTCTCCCCTCCTGACATTTATATGCAGATTATCCACCCCAGGGCAAATGTAGCATACACACCCATAATCCCCACATTGAATCATGAATTTAACACAAACTGTAGAAGCCACTCCATGGCTGTGTGAGGCTTTGGAGGTACAACTAGACACAAACCATAACATTCTGCCCTGGACTTCAAAGACTCATGCACATCCCTTTATGAGAAGAGACATTTAGTCCATCTCTAAGAAATACCAAAGTCCTACAGTTTCAGCATTGTTGACAATTCTAAGTCCCAAGTCTCCTCTCAGATATAAGGCAAACCCTTACCTGTGAGTCCCTGTACAAATGAAGAGTTACACACCTCCATCACTCAATGGCACAAGATAATTACCGTTCCAAAAGGTACACACAGCAGAATACAAATCATTGGGACCAAAGCAAGTCCAAAATCCAGAAGGCCAAACATTAAGTCCTGTAGCTCCTTGTGGAACATCCAAAGCAATCTGTGGCAATGTGTGAGCTCCATGTGACTCCAAATCTATATCACTTCTGCTGGTTGCAGTTGCCATGGATTCTCTATGGGGTTGGCTTTTCTCCCTCCCTGCAGTTTTCTGAGACAATCTATGTTCCTGGCTTTTCCAAACTTCTTGGGGTTTCCACTCCATGTTAAGCATGTCACACTCTGCTTAACATACTGCCCTCCTTTCTTAAATCTAGGTAGAAGCCTTCTTAACCTCAGAACTCTTTCATTCTGCATGTGCCTAAAACCAGTGCCATGTGGATGGTGCTAAGGTCTGCTGCCAGCTGGAACAGTAGCCAGGCTTTATTTTCTCTTGGATATAGAAGTTGAGTGCCTGGATCACTGATCACTTTGATCCTGGTCCTGAGGCACAAACTCTCTGTACTGCCACCATACTGGAGACTGATGTGTTCATGACCACCATTCTGGAACATGGTGCTCTGTGGCTTTCTCCCTAAGAAAGTCTCTCAACTTTGTTATTCTGAGGCTGAGAAGAGTGGAGACATGTAGCCTCCTCTGATGCCCTAAGGCCATCCTTTCCATTTTCTTGTACCTACTCACAATAGGGATCCTCTTAACTCTGTCTTTGCAGTACACAGCTTTGGTGGTAGGTCCACTCTTCCCAAACCCATAACTTTCTAAATCACCATGATGGGCTCTTTGCTCTTTATTTGCAAAATAAACCTGACTAAAATCCCCTAACAATAACCCCATGTCACTGCCCTAACATTCAACTGCCTGAAAGTTCTCCTGCCACATTAACCATTCTTCTACAGCTAATCTCAGTGTCAGGCAATCTCTCTGGACATAAGCAAAATTCAGACAAACTTTTTGCCTAGCCATAATACACATCATCTGGAATCCAACAATCA
Source organism: Capromys pilorides (assembly GCA_004027915.1). Classification (NCBI taxonomy): domain Eukaryota; kingdom Metazoa; phylum Chordata; class Mammalia; order Rodentia; family Capromyidae; genus Capromys; species Capromys pilorides. The sequence continues at coordinate 2,587 of PVKN010044217.1, forward strand.
ATGCAGTCCTTTTTTTTCCAGCAGAAAATTACCCAGCCTGGTATTTATAGGCAGGATTTCTATCAGTATTCTGATCTTCTGAGCTTTGACTAGAATCTCCCATATAAGACAGCCAAAGGTTGTTATAGCACTTCTCTTATAGGCAACATCTCTCAACTCTTCCCATAAATCATTCTCAAAGTCTTGTAAGCCACATGTTCAGGCTGTCACAGCAAACATTGGACTTCTCTAGTGGCAAATTCTGTCTCAGTTACTCTTCTCTCACATCGGGACAAACACCCAACACCCAAAATTAAGGAAGGAATGTTTTACTTACCTCACAGTTATTCTGGAGGTTTCAGTTCATACTTGGCTGGCTCCAAGGCAGGGTGGCATGGCTCATGGCAGAGGGCAACTGCTCCTGGTGATGGAAAATAGCAAAATGCAAAAGGGAGGAATGGCAGTGCCAGCAACTTGCAAGCCTCTCTCCCCTCCTAACATTTGTATTCAGATTATCTGCCTCTGGCCAAGCATAGCACTACACCTATAATTCCCATGTTGAATCATGAATTAATCACAAACTGTAGGGCCTGCCCATGACTACATGAGGCTTTGAAGGCACAACTAAACACAAACAATAACACTCACCAAAGTGTGCTACTGTGCTCTCACCCACTCGTCTCTCTGGTTCCAGGACTACACAACTTTTGACTCATCCCCTATGTCAAAACCACCATGAAACAAAAATTTTGAGCATTTCAAGGTTACCACAGCAGCTACTGAAAATGCTGAAAGTGAAGGGAACATATTTTGAAAACCAATGGCAATGTCTTTTATTGTAATGACTTTTTAAAATTATGCATCCAGCACATGCTCCCACCAGACCTCATATATCTGGATGTAAATAAGAGGGCTCCCATATACACACTCTCTCTCTCAGCTGTACACACTCATTACAGTGTAGAAAGGCTTGGAGTACAATTTTTTTTGAGGCATTGCTGAACTTCATGATTTTAAGTCCATAAAGGCTTTGAGACATGCAGCATCTTTCAGGCTTCAGGTAATCTCGATGCTTCTGCTCTCCTGGGTCCTTCACTTACACCCCACTGAATCCTACCTCCATTATGCCTTAAGCCACAAAGTGAGAACTTTGCATTTTTTTATTTCTTCTAGCAGACATAAATGTGTACTTGTCTGTATTGCTCCCTAAACTTGGCAACATTCTTTATGCATTGTTCATACTACATATTTATTAAAAATATATACACATTACTGATGTATTAAATACAGGCAAGGTTAACTGAATAAAATCATTTTTTATACATTTTATACTCCAAAGCACACACAAGCTCTAGATGTAAAAAAAAAATCCCAAATAAAAATTAAAAACTATGGCTTTTAATTACTTACTGTGAAAAAGATGTGTTCCTTGGTGTGATGGCTTGTGTTTAGATGTCGACTCAAACCACATGTGGTCATAGTTGGAATTTTTGCAGAGGTGGCTGGATCCAGAGTGAGGGAGGGTAGAAATGGTTTATGTAGCAATGCTAGGATCAAGGGTGCAGAGTATGAGTGCTTCCCACGCTGAGTAGCCTCAATAAGACATAGGGGATAGCAAGGGCTGTGACCTTCCTTTGCCTGCTATGATACCTCCTGCTTTCCATGAGCTATTTGTCCACTCACTGCCACCCCACCTAAGATTCAGATGATGATGGACTAAAATCTCCACACACTGAGCTAATTCAACCTTTCCTCGTTTTACTTTAAGCGTCAGGCATTTGTCTCAGTAACAAGAACTGTATCTAGGACTGAATTTGGTACCAGAGAACTGGGGTCATTGTTGTGACTGTACCTGACCATGTGGTTCATGAGCCTTTGAGCTAGTTTGTGGGAAGAGGGAGAGTTAGGAAAGATTCACAGACATTGGCTGCAAAAAGGAGAGCCTAAGGATGAACTTCATGGGAGATTCTAGTGAGAGCTGAGAAGATCAGAAGGCTAATAGAAATTTTGCTGGTAAAGCTCAGCCTCAGGATGTTTTTTCTGGGAATTGGGACTGCATTGGCTTTTAGATGCCAGACAACATGTGTTATGATTTGGAGAAAGTTTTTCTGGATTTTACTATATAAAGTGACTTTGCCTTAGGCTGAGAGTGCAGGGGAGTAATCAATCTGGTAGAAGAAATCTTGAGACACTCTGATGTTGAGTAGTGGCATGGTTAATATTGCAGCCATTTAGCCAGATTTGCATTAAGTATCAAGAATAAAGAATCCATCAGTATGATTTACATCATTTTCAGTTTCACCAGAATAGAAACTCCAGGGAAGTTGTAGACTGCAAAGGCAGAGCAGAAGAGATCCTGATTGCTGAGAAGGCACAGGACAACACAAAAGATGTCATGAAAGCATCACAGGAAGCTGAAGGACTCCACACTTTGCAGCCTGAAAATCACAGCAGTCGAAGACTTTCATCTGAGAAGGGAATTCCAGATACCATGTTTCAGAGTAGCAGTGTCCTAGAGAAGTGGTCCTTTGGGATGTGGTCCATAGAAACTGGACCTACAGCAAGAAATGATGCCAGGGTCCTGCAGAGCTTGACATTATCCACAAGGTCCTAGTTTTAGATGCACACATAATGCAGGAGTTGTGGTGTCAGGAAGGCTTCCAACAAGATTTTAGAAGTAGGACTGGAAAGCCAGGCAGTGTGCCCTTGAGGAGGCAATGTGTGAAGCTCCAAGCAAGAAGCCAAAAGTGCAGTAGAGATACCAGGAGATCTCAGAAGCCAGCAACGTGGATCATCCAAGGAAATCTGCAAGCAGTGATCATGTGCAGGCAAAGAAAGAGCCATGGGATCTGTAATCAATAGAGATGCCATTGGGAATGAGTCATCCAAGACTTGGAAGTTTACAATTTACCACAGATTGCTGGGGGTGCTGGGAGTTACATTGTGGGACCTGACATTTGCCCTCTTCAATTTCCAACTTGCTTTTGTCCCATTCTTTTGTATCTCCCTGTTTGTAACTTTTAGAATACCTATCATGTCCTACTGAATACTGGAAGTGTTTAACTTTCCTTTCATTTGAACAGGAGCTTAAAGCTAAGAGTTTGCCTTAAATCTCAGAAGAGACTTTGGAGTCAAACTTTTCAGCAATGCTGACACCGTTAGGACTTTGGCAACTCTTCAAGATGGACTAAATTCCCCTTGCATTAATCAATGCACATGATCTTTGGAGGTCCAGGGTTGAAATGTTATGGCTTGTGTTCATATGTCATGCCAAAGCCCCACACAGGTGTAGGTGGGGCTTCTTCAGTGGGGACTGGATCTAGAGTGTGTCAGGTTGGAATTGACTCATGGTATAATGCTTAGCTCAAAGAATCTAAAATTAAGAATGTGTATGCTACATTCCTTGGGTTTCCGGAATAATATAGAAGGGACAGAAGAGCTGTAACCCTCTTTCCATTGTTTTTTACTTTATGATCACCATGAAATATTGTTCCTTTGCCATACCGCTCTGCCTAGGAGCCAACTGATGATGGACTAAGACCTCTACAAACTGTGAGCATGTTAAAGTGCTCATCCCTTAATTTGTGGTGCCAGGTATTTTGTCTCAGTAACAAGAAAAGGAGCTAAAACATTTGGTTGTTATTATTTATGTGCGTTGGAAAATAAATCACAATTCTAAATCTATAATCCAGAATGTAGTAGTAGAAAATATTTCTCAGGCCAGAGATAACTTAGTAAAGTTCTTTGTGAACCTATTTGAAGTAGAGCGCCTTTACATCATTTAAAAAGTATAGGTCGAATACTTCTGTTCTTTCTTATCTGTGAAATTGTCTCTCAACTGGATGCTCCCCAGGAGTTTGATTTATTAAAATAATAGAGAATAGTTTGTGACTAACATAACCATCAATTTCTTTATTTTGTCTGTGTTTGAATCAGTGCTAACCATCATCCACCACAAATAATAAGGCTTTTACATTTATGGCTTTGAATTAGTGGAAATTTATTGAAGTCATTTAGTGGTGCCAGCTAAATGAGAGTGCTGTTCATTGAGTACAGTGCTGAAAAGTTTACTTCTAAGTATAGCAACAATAACATAATTTAGGCCTTGGAGTTTTAAAATATTTAGATAAGTGGCTCTAAAGCGAGAAAAGTTTTATTGATGGAGAAATAGAGACAGGCTTTCTGATATATGTCCAGCATTGTAAAGAGAGGTTAACTTTCATGAGCAATCGTTTTACATCAGAGACTATCTTAATTGCTTTATTTGCCTTATCTTCATTAATCCTTATTAACAATCCCACAAAGTGGGAACATTCCTATCCTGAATTTATGGAGCAAATAAAGATTCTAGAAAATAGAGAACTTGCCAAAGGCAAATAGTTGATAGGAATTCAGTCAGTTTGATTCCGGCACTAAGTGTTTCTGCAATCTTTGTGCAATAAATAGATGCATGAAGTTAACTGCTGAGACTTCCCAAGGTGGTGCATCAGGGATACAAAGCTTTTTTGTTATTATTTGTATTGCAGTTGTTTATTAGGGTATAAGTAGTAGTCAATGCAAGTGCTGAAAGGAAATTATTAATTAGATATCAATACTTCCAACTATGAAACATTAACATTAGAAATCAAGGTAAAGCCTAGAAGATGGGCAAGTTCGCCTCTGGATATTTTCTCTCAACAGTAAGTCAGAACAAAAACAAGCAACACACTCTTGCACACATATTCAGACACACCCACACAATGTTCTCAATAACATGTGAAGACAAAGAAGGCATATAGCTTAAAACAAGCACGCCTAAAACATGGAAGAAAGCAGCATAATAAATCCCATCAGCCCATCTCTCTTCCTCATCTCTCACAATTTTTTAAGGAGCAGAGGCATTGGCTGAGGAGCAGAACACACAACAAGAGACACTAGTGTTGGTGGAACTCACTAGGTAGGACCAAAGTCTGCCATAATCGTCAAACAAAAGCCCTCAATAATTCATTAAATTAAAGTGCCTGCTTAAGCAGAGAGGCAGGGACAGGAGATTCAATCCCCAGCCTGCCATGATGACACCAGCTCTGAGACACACTGAGATAGTGATTGAGACTGGGCCTGGTGGCATGTGGCTGCAATCCCAGCACTTGAGAGGCTGAAAACAAGAGGATTGCTACAAGTCTGATCTGTGTAGTGAGATCCTGTGGACCCTGTACTGGATACATCATCATCATCATCATCATCATCATAATCATCATCATCATCATCATCATCAACCCTGTTTTGTTTTGAAACATATGCAAATTATAGCAACTACCAGATAACATACAAGAAAGTAAATGAGAAAACAAAAATATGAAAATCATGCCTCTAAGGGAAAAAATAACCATAGGCGGTAAACTTTCTTTTTAAGTTCTGAGATGACATCACAAGGCAATATTCAAATGAATTTCAGTGAGCTTAAAGATGAGTAATAAATAGGCAAGCACCATGAGAGCAACTGCTATAAACAGGAATCGTAGTTGGGCACAGAACTTAAGGACCCAGTGGGATGAGAACAGCACATAGTCTCAAATACTCCCAAGAATACACTATTTAATAACAAGTAGGACTAGGAGAAGGTTTACCCATTTTCCACTATGCCAATTTCACAAAGTGATCAATATTAAGAAGAGGAAAATAATGTCAGATCTGTTAGATGAAAAATAAATTTTAAAAAAAGATCTATTAGATGACAAGAGAAAGGTGAAGCATTGCTTTGTTTATATTTTTGCCAACAGCAAAAGTGCCCACCTTGATGCCCGCCCCATGTGCATTTCCGGTTCCTTCTGGTTCCAAGCCCAAGATGGCCAGTCTCAAGGATCAGCTGCTTGTGCATCTCCTTAAGGAGGAGCAGGTGCCCCAGAGTAAGATCACAGTTGTTGGGGTTGGTGCTGTTGGCATGGCCTGGGCCATCAGTATCTTAATGAAGGACTTGGCAGATGAACTTGCTCTTGTTGATGTCATGGAAGACAAACTGAAGGGAGAGATGATGGATCTCCAACATGGCAGCCTTTTCCTTAGGACACCAAAAATTGCCTATGGAAAACACTATAATGTAACCACAAACTCCAAGCTGGTTATTAACGCTGCTGGAGCACATCAGCAAGAGGGAGAGAGTTGTCTTAATTTGATGCAGCATAACATGAACATGTTCAAGTTCATCATTCCTAATGTTGTAAAGTTAAATCCCAACTACAAGTTGCTTGTTGTGTCCAACCCAGTGGATATCTTGACCTATGTGGCTTGGAAGGTTAGCGGCTCTCCCAAGAACTGTGTTTATGGAAATGGTTGCAGCCTGGATTCAGCCTGATTCCACTACCTGAGAAAGGCTGGGTGTGCACCCCCTGAGCTGCCATGGCTGGTTCCTTGGGGAGCACGGAGATTACAGCATCCCTGTGTGGAGTGGCATGAACATTGCTGGTGTTGCCCTGAAGAATTTGCACCCTGAGTTGGGAAATGATAGGAATAAGAAGCACTGGAAAGAGGCTCACAAACAGATGGCTGACAGTGCTTAGGAAGTGATCGAACTAAAAGGCCACATGTCCTGGGCCATTGGACTGTCGGGGACAGATCTGACAGAAAGTTTAATGAAGAATCTTAGGAGGGTGCATCCAACTTCTACCCTGACTAAGGGGCTCTATGGAATCAAGGATAATGTCTTCCTTAGTGTCCCTTGTGTCCTGGGACAGAAGGGAATCTCTGATGTTGTGAAGGTAACACTGACTTCTGAGGAATAGGCACATTTAAAGAAGAGTGTGGACACCCTCTGGTCAATCCAGAAAGATCTGCAGTTTTAAAGTCTTCAAGTGTCACCACGTCACTAGGCTATAGTAGTGTATAGTTGGAGTTGTGCTAGTTCTTTTTATCTGACATGTGATTGAAGCAGTACTATTAAGATGGCCTGGGGAAAACATCAGTTTCCAAAAGTTAGAAGTAGAAATGATTCACAAAACCCCACAGCTCTGTCCTGAAACCAGATAGTGCAGTCCTTGTAGCCCTGGTGAGTATGAAGTAGCCCGGCATCTCCGAGACACCTTGGCTAGTGCAGCGCAGACTCGACTTGCCCTTCAGACAGAGGTGTGTTACTGTTACACAGCTTCACCCAGCAAGCCTTGTCTGGCCTTTCCCCAGTTGGTCACAGCCTGGGATCCACTGCACAAATCCAATATTGCATGTCTTGTGAATAACTTTTTAAAAAATTTTATTTCGTGTATTGTATATGAGTAGTGTACATTACCATATAATGTATTTGCTCAAGTGGCACTTTAAACAACTGAGCTAACCAGCAAGCCCCTATTGCCACATACGTAAAAAGAAAAGTTCTACCTGTGAACAGTGCAACCCAATATCACACCATCTGCGTTACCAAATAAACGTTGAACAGTGACTACTGTTAAAAAAATAAAAAATAAAAAAAAAAAAACAGAAGGCCGGCCAGATAGCTCAGTGAACTAAAGTGCCTGCTTAGGCAGAGCACAGTGGCTGGCCCCCAGGGATTGCTAAGATGGCAGCTGAGATTGGGTGCGGTGGCAAGCTCTTATAATT
>PVKN010044218.1:0-10135 GCA_004027915.1 Capromys pilorides
TCTACTGCATTAATTTTTGCTCTGATCTTTGTAACTTCCTCCTCATACAAGTATTGAATTTGACTTGTTCTTCTTTTAGACATTTGAGGTTCAACATTAGGTTGTTTATTTGAGCTTGTTCTGTTTTCCTGATGTGGGGGTTCTTGGGACTGCTTTCATCACATTCCTTGGATTCTGATATGTCATATCAGCACCATCATTTCATTATAGATAATGTCTAATTTCTTCTTTAATTTTAAAGATATATTTTTACAGTTTTATTTTTATAATATTAATTTTATAAAACTTTTACATAAAGTTTCAATTTTAAAATTTCTTCTTAAATTTTAAATTTGTTGTTTACTAGAGTATTGTTTAACTTTGATGCATTTGTGAAGTTCTTGTTGTGCTTGTTGCCAGTGATTTCCAATTTCATTGCTATGGTCTGATAATATGAATGGTATGATTTCATTTTCTTTGCATTTACTTGCATGTTCTTTGAGTCTAATATGCAGTTTATTTTGGAGACTGTTCCATGTGCAGCTGAGAGGATTGTATGTTATAATGTTGTTGGGTGGAACACTGTGTAGACATCTAGCAAGTCCATTTTTTCATAGGTTTCATTCAGTTCTGATACTTCTTTGTTGATTTCTGTCTATCTGCCTATTTGTGACAACAGGGTATTTCCAACCTCTATTATACTTGTGTTAGTGCTTATTTGATCTTTTATGCCCATTAATATTTGTTGTATGTAGTGGGTACCCTGGTGTTTGGCACATATATATTTATGATGGTTATGGCTTCATCTTGTAGTCTCCCCTCTCCAAACCTCCCTTTCATTTCTCTGCCTTTTGGTACTGAGAATTGAACTCAGGACCTCAAGTTTGATGGGCAGATACTGCCACTGAGCTATATCTCCAACCCCTTTTGGAGTTTATTCTTAATAAGGATATAGTGATCTCCTCCTCCTCCTCTTCTTCCCTCCTCCTCTTCTCCTCCTTCTTGCCCTCCCCATCCCCCTTTCCCTCCCCTCCCCCTCCCCCTCCTTCTTCTTCTCCTTCTCCTTCTCCTTCCTCTTCCTCTTCCTCCTCCTCCTCCTCCTCCTCTTCTTCTTCCTCTTCCTCTTCCTCTTCTTCAGTCTTGGGTTGAAGTTTGCTTTGTTTTTCAATTAAAATTGTGATTCCTGTCTTCTGAGGTCCTGTCACTCAAAGTATTATTTTCCATCGCTTAATTTCTTGTTAAGTTAAATGTGGTTTTTATCTGCAATGGGTCTTGTTTCTTGATCTTTTATCGCAGTATATTTCTTTTGATTATTGAATTGAGACCAATTATATTGATGTCTATAATTGATATGTAGTGGCTCATCATGAACATATTATTTTCCTGTTGCGGATTTCTATTGTCTTCCCCTCTGTTTTATTGCTTACCTTATGTGCTAGAATCTTGCCTTATCTGGTAGAATCTTTCTCCTGATGTTCTTGGGTTTGTGGTCTTGTTTATTCTTTATGAAATATCCTTCAGAATGTTTTAGAGAGGTGGTTTGTTGATCATGAATTTCTTCAGGTGTTCTCTGTCATGGAAGAATCTTATTTCTCCGTTGATTTTGAAGGATAGTTTTTCCAGTACATCAAGCTGGGTTAGAATTTGTTTCCTTTCCATACTTTAAGTACTGTATTCTCACCTTTCCTTGATTTGAGGGTTTGTTTTGAGATGTCTTTTGTGATTCTGATGGGCTTTCTTTTACAGGTGATCCATGTCTTTTCTCTAACAGCTTTTAATCTGTTCTTCTGCTGAATTTCCAAAATCTTATTACATGATTTTATGCTGTTTTATTTTGGTGATGAGTAATTGGAATTTAGTACAGCTCTGTTGTCTGTATTTGTCGTTTGTTTTCCATGCTGGTAAAATTTTCTGTCATTTAATTTTATGTTACTTGAGCTTCTTCTTGCATTTTCATTGTCTCTGATCAATCTTATATTGTTCTTCTTTGCATCATCTTGCAATGGTTGGATTGTTTCATGTTCCCTTACTAATTTTTGAGATTTTTGGTTTTTTAAATCACTAACAGAAGTCCTGTTTTCTAAGTGTAGTATTCTGTCTTTCTTTTGGGTCAGTCAATTTTGTATACTTACCCTGAAATTTTTAGTTTCACACATGTCTGTTTAACTCTTTCATGGATTCCATTTCTTCCTGTGTTTCATGTTCAGATTTTTATACTTTTCCTGTGCTTCTCTGTTTTTTCTTTAACTCTTATGTTTACTTTGGGTGTGCTGAGCACGTCTATCATTATGCATTATCTCTTTTTTCCTTGGGAGATTATTTCTTCTCTGATTTCCTAGTGAATTAGATTTTTATCTTCTGCTGGTATCATTGCAGAGAATTCAAGTGGGTGACTTTGATTTCCTCTGTCTCTTTGTCTTCTAGATTTGCCCTGGATGGGATAAAGATCTGGGGTTGCATTTTGTTTCTTCACCTTGTTATTTTCTAATTTTTAAAATTTAACTTTTGTTGATGCTTGTGAGTTTCTTATAGTAGATTGCTTTGTTACTACCATTGAGGCTTTCTTAGGCAATGTCTGCTCCACAGATATCTCATAAATGTAGGTTGTTCTTATCTTTTTTTCTGTGCCAAGATTCTACCTTCCCAATTTATTAAGAATGCAGAATTGCTGTCTATTTGGCCCAGCATCTGGTCCTTCAGTACTGGACTATGATGGTGAATATGATCCCAGCAAATCAGTGTTGTCATACAAGGGAGAACAACTTATTACCAGTATGAATGACATCCTTGTGAAAGTAGTATAATTTGAAATAATGATAGTATTAAGCACAACCTAAAACCTGACAAACTGTGGTAACCATTAATTTGATATCTTTAATCATAGGCACAAGGCCTACAGTTATAAAACAAAGTCCAGCATTTTTCAGGAGCTTGTGTACATTTCCTTTTAGTAGAGTGATTTTACTTCATAGTGGGGAAATTTAAGAGGGATAAGGAATGAAGCACAAAGCTAAACAGAGATATTACAGAAGCAAGGCTGGAGGACAAAGTGTGATCACCACCCATGTTGTGCAAAACTGGAGAAGAGTGCAGGTGAGATAGAATAAAGGAGAAAGCAAAAGCTTATCAAAGTGAGCAGAACAACTAGAGAGAATGCTCACTCACACATAAATATCATAAAAAAATCAAGAGACATGGTTGAGAAAAGAAGACAAATAGACTAGAATAAGAACAAATGCAAAGAACTAAAGAACCTCAAAGAATCCTATGTCTTCATCTCTTTGCCAGTTTCTGTGGCACCCTTAGACAGACAGCCCAAAGCTGCTACCAGGCTATATGGCTGGCTCCTCCCTGTCAGACCCGCCTTCTGAGTTATACGTCTACTGCACATGTCTGTCTCCAGATCTTTGTTGCCATATAGGGCATGGTAGGGTGCTGTGGGCTGTTTTCCTGCAGATGCCATCCCTGGGGAAACAGTTGGTTTGGCTTCGATCTCCTTTTCTTCAGGGTTAGTGCCAACCTCACTGGCTGCAGGGCAGGAAGGGTTGTGCTATTCCACTCACTACGCTCACTTCCTCTGCCACTGTTGTATACTACTGTATACCACTGTTGGTCCCTAACCTTACTGACTCACTGCTTTGGCTGCCTCCTCAGAGGCAACTGAAGGCTGCTTTAGTCTCCTCTTCCACAGGACTGGGAGAGAAGAGCTATAGTTGTTTAAATCATGCATGTCTGTATTCCCCTCACTGGTTGCAGGGCAGGAAGGGTCATGGATAATCTCTTCTGTAACCTTGTATTAGGGGACCTAGTTAGTTAGGGTGCATGACCAAAATATGACCTGGAAGTCCACTGCAGAGGGAGCAAATGCTGGTGAAACTCACTGCCAGGCTGCCATGTCTTCTATGTAGGGGAAAGCACAAGGGACAAGGGCCCTTAGATCCCAGGCTGTCAAAGTTGGCTTAATGTAGGCATGCTTCTGTAGTCCGTCCAATTCTTAGAGAGTTTGCAGTATGGCAAATTGCTCAGCCTGCAAGCTTCCTGCTGTGCCAGTCCTGTGGGCTAGATTGTCATTGTGTAAAGTCCTGTGTCTATGTTCTGTTTGATCTACAAGACTCTTATTTCAGATTGATTTGGGCATCAGATTGTATGTCCTTCCCCTTCCTTTTTCTAATCTGAAATTAGAAATTAGTGTAATTTCTCTGAGTAGCTCAATGTGCTTCTTGCTCTGTTCAGCCACTGTGAATCTCCTTGTTCTGTCAAATTTAAGCATATTTTTCTATGTGCATCTCAAAATGTCTTCTAGACATGTAAGTGGTGTGTGGCTCCACAAATTGTTTATAAAGGAGATATCTCTGTGGATTTTCCTTGTTATTCACTGTAAAACTACTTCTGTTCATTTAATATCCTTTCGCTTAAATTTATCTATTCCTCATGCCTGCTTATAGTATATTTCATTAAAAATTATGTGAGAAAAATGGGGAGAAGTTTTCTGAGGGGGCTTCGAGCGTTTTGCTTTCCTGGCTCCTTTCTCTGCATCTGTAACTTTTTCAATAGGATGCAGTAGGCAGCTTCCCATCCTCATTTAGCCTTCAGTAAGCTCCACCTCCCATCGCAGAATGAATACAGATGTAACAAGATCCATGTGGGACCAGAGAAAAGAAATGGAAGAGCTTCAGATGGTGGGCGTTGTTTCTCACAGCCAGCTTTCACCCACGCAGCTCTCCTCGGGCCAGCCTGAGCATCACAATTAGAAATCAAATGGCCCAACGCCTTGGCTGGGTGTGCAGTGAGAAGGGAACATAAGGAGCCCAGCATTTTCCTAATACTCATGAGGAAGCCATACTTCAGTCTGGGAACGGGCACTGGGCTCTTCCACTGCACACTGCACCTGTGGGAACAAATACTGGGGCCCGTTACTGCTTTTCCCTTGATGGCGTAGATTCTTGATGAGCGTAGGGAGATCATGTGGAACGCTAAAAATGATATGTAACACTTCCCTTTAGAAGCACTATCCCCAGAATAGCACAGTTCTTTGAAATCCTCATTTAAATAAGCTTCATGATTTGTGGAAGGTGAGAATGTTCACACCTGCTTTGCAAATTGATAAACTGTGCCCTAATTTCATAACAGGTGGTTTGCTTGAAATCAGGTAGTGAGTCAGCAGTGGGCCTAACCACCGAATCCAGCTGTGCTGATACCCACTCCCTCCGTGCACCCTTCGTGTGTTAGTCTAGTTGGGAAGAAGCTTTGGGGCAGTAGGAGAGGATTGGAAGCTTAACCTCGAAACCGTTGCTGTTTTCTGTGTGTATGTGTGTGTACACGTTGATGTGTTTGTGTGTGTTTCTGTGTTTGCCTGTGTTTTCTGAAATATTTTTGCCAAGCGGTATCTTCTTCCCACTTTCCAGATGGCAGTTCTAATTTTTTTTTTTCCTTTTGGAAATTGTTCACAAATCAGAAGGCTTTACTTGCCAATCGCCAGCTTTTTAACAGCAGTGGGTAGGTCATTACCACCCACTGCCTAGTCTTCTCCGCTCTGTCCATGTATGGGCATTGCCAGATAATGGCAATAAGTGACAGGGTGTTTGACTTTGGAAGAGATGTTAGCACAAGAGGAAAAAGGAATGACCACCAAAAAGGTTCAATATGCAAATTGAAATATATCTTTCTGCTCAGATAAAAAAAATATTTTTTTGCCAGCCTCTCTCTGACCTCTTTATTGCAGCAGCTCCTTTTTAGGAGAATAGTTTTGCCCAACTTATATAGTTCTTCCAGGGAGGCAAAAACTAGTTTTAAAAGTGTTGGGGCTGGGGAGATAGCTCAGTAAAATAAGAGCTTGCCTGGCCAGTGCAAGGTCCTGAGTTCAATCCCCAGTACTGCCAAAATAAATAAAATAAAAAGAAGGCTAGTGCGGTGCTGAGTGTTTTGGGCCGGTGAGATAGCTCAGTGGTCTAAAGCGACCGCTTAGGCAAGCTCATGCAACTGCAGGGACTGCAGTTTGATCCCTGGCATCACATGCTGTGCTAGCCCCACTTGCAGGGCAAGCTGAGCAGGCCATAGCAGAAGGAAAGAAAGAAAGAAAGAAAGAAAGAAAGAAAGAAAGAAAGAAAGAAAGAAAGAAAGAAAGAAAGAAAGAAAAGGAAAAAGAAAGTTTGAAGTTTTTATAAAAGGAGAAAGTGTTTACAAGCAGACCTTCTCACAAAATATTGAAATGAATCCCCTATCTGGCAATTATTGTGAAATGTCCTTGATAAAGGCTACATGAAAGCTCTCACCATACCAGCCCAAATCCTGGCTAGCCTCCTGCTCTAAAATTTGTTCTTACTTTCTCTTTCACACAATTAAGTTAAACTACCAGCTTCGCTTCTTGCCAGGAGCAGAGTATAGCTTTGATCAGTCTGTGGCCCAGTAAGGCTTTCATTTGGTTAATTGTTCATCACATTCAAAGGGGGGTTTAATTTTTATCCCCATTAGTGAAGAGTATATCATTATTGATTGAAGCCAACCACGGATGAAACGGAATGGATTTACAGGCAGTGGCCTTTCACACCCATAACATAAAAAGCTGCAAAGAAACTAAATCAAGGCCATGATTTATCTATTGCATTTGATTGTTAACAAGCATCGGAGATGCCATATTATTTGATTTCAAGTTAAATAATATGTGTTCTGGAACTGGAGTTGCTGGGGTGGAAGTGTAGGCAACTGTAGGCATGCTAACTGCCCTGTGCTTCATTGTCCTCATATATTGAATAAGGGAGATACTGATATCTGCCTATTTATTACAACATTGTCCTGAGGGCTGTAGTTACAAAGCACATAAACAGTATGGCATATATTTTAACTATTAAAATCTGTTTAAGGGTTGAGGATATAGCTCAGCGGCTTACATGCCTGCCTGGTAAGTGCAAGGTCCTGAGTTCAATCCCTGGTACCACAGAACAAAACAAAACAAAACAAATCTATTTAATATTTTGCAAATTGTCTTTAAAAGATCATTTGAAAATATATGCAGCATGTTAAAAATAGAATGTTAGAACACAAAAATAAATATAAACCTTCTCACTGTATTAAACACAGCCATGCTTTCAAAACTGACTCCTGTTTAGTAGTTCAGAGAAAGAGACGTGCCAGTCTGGATCTTGAGTGAGCTCGCAGCATTAATTTGCAGGTCAATTCACATTTAGCACAAATACTATAGTTAGAAAAACACTCTGGAGCTGTTCAGAAATGGGGATGATGTTCACAGTATATTTTAAAGGTGGAAAAAAATAGTCCAACCTCATTTGAAAGGCAAATGGTACCAATCTACATGAACAGGTAGGTAGTTGAACTTAGAGGCATCGCTTTACTTGTGCTCAGAATGAAAATGAGAAAAGCAAAGGTGAACCAGTTCTTGAGAAGATGGTTGTTATTTCAGGGATGAAAGTAATTTAGAAACCAGACCAATCCCCAGATGTGACCCTTGAGGACACTGACACCTAGAGAATACAGCTCCCTTATTCGATCACATGAACAGGGGATGACACCCAAAGACATCTGCTGTGACTCATGCAGTGATTCAATGGAAACGCACTTTGGGAAAATTAAAAAAAAAATTGATGCAGCAGTAACTTGCTGCAGACTGCTCCTTACTGAGCAGGGCTCGTGCAGGGGATAATGATGGGTAGCATCTAAGTGTGAGAGTTTGGTTCAAAGAGGAAAATTCTAGATTTTCTTTGATCTTCCAGAAGCCTGCTGGAACAGGTTCATGATATTCATGATATCAAATTCCATATAGAGAGAAAATCAGTTAATGGTTGGCTAGGGCTGGAAAGGAGAGGAACTCAAGGATAGAAGAACCAGTGATGGGCAGGAGATATGAAGTCGTGTTGGGAAGGGATGTGTTGGAAATATCTTAAAATTAATTGTGGCGATACTTGCATAGCATTGAATTAAATGCATCAAGCTAATGAATTGTGCACTGTGTGATATGATTATATTTCAGCAAAGCAGGAAAAAAAAAAAGCTGTCCTCCCAAATACAATGAGAACTGTCACACACAGTTATCTTTTAGAAAATTGTGAAAGATTTACTGTTCCAGGGCTGAACTGGGCTTAGAATCGTACCCAAAGCCACAAATGCTTCCTTTGCCCGTGGCTTTCAGGGGTGATACAGTGGCACCATGTCTCTGTTCCTTACTTTGTTGTTGTTGTTGTTGTTTTGTTTTGTGATTCCCCAAACCTTTATTAACAGCAAGCCCGAGGATGAAGTGTGAGCTGTGTGTCAGGGGGACAGCATGTGGGCCAGACAGAGGGGTGACCCCAGCCATAGGGATGCTGTGAGCGTGTGGCCATCACGGGCAAGCTATAGCATAGATAATACTGGTGGGCAGACATAGGTGCAGGAGGAGGGCAGGAAAGCCACGTCCAAAAGCCACTGGGGACATGGGACACACAAGACATGAAGAATGATGGGGCAGGGGAGCACAGAGAACAGGCAGACACACAGCGGGTGTAGGGATACACAAGGCCCTATGACGGGGTCAGACCAGGGCATGGGCTGAGCTTGGGCAGCTCCGCGCATGGCCCCTGCATCCTCCTGGCGGGTGGGATATACTGAGGCAGGGCTAGGCAGCAGGTTACTATTTCCCACAGAGCCAGGTAAGGGGTCCAGGCAGGGTCAGCTGGAGGCAGATGGGTCCCAGCCCCACAGAGGGCAGAGGCCTAGGGCTGAACGGTGCCTGCAGGGTCTCTGTCATAGATATAGCTGCCCACAGCTCCAGTATTCATTCCCTTGGGTCCGAAGAGGATTCAGTGACAGGGCTTGTGGCAGTAGGGCTGGCCCTGAGGCTCTGCATGGCCCCCTGGTGTCAAAGTCTTAGCACGGCGCTCACAACACAGGCATGGCTGGGGCCAGTCCTTGCCCAGGGATGTCACCTCAGCAAAGTAGACCCTCTTGTTGTAATGAGGACACAGATTGGGTTTCCCAGTGCATGTGATCACACTGGAGGCTCCGCTTGGACCCCTTGGGGCGGGCATTGGCTTTTCACTCCTCAGCATGGGCTGCAGGGGCCTCAATGGGGCCGTTGACTGGCGCACCCTCTGAAACGGGCTTCTCATAGATGTAGGGGCGTGCACCACCAATGTTCACGCCTTTGGGTCCAAACAGCATGGCATAGCAGGGCTTGTGGCAGAAAGGCTTCCCGTCATGCTCAACATGGCCCCCCCCATGGCAGCGTCTTGGAGCAGCGCTCACACTTGAGATAGAACTTGTGCCAGTCCTGGCCCAGGGAGCTCACCTTTCTGCAAAGTACGCTGCAATCTTGTGGCCCTTGGGACACTTGGAGGCCACGGTCTGTGTGCCTGGCAAGCCCATGCACTATGCCCGCTCTCCGTTACTTTCTTGTTGCTCAAACACAATACCTGATAGTCACAAGTCTGAGCAAGAAAGGCTTATTTTGGTTCACAGTTTGCAGAGGTTTCAGACCATAGTCTTGGCTGACTCCACAGAAGAGGAGCATGGCAGAGGAGGATGGCTCATGGCAAACACAGGAAGCAGAGGGAGGTCGAGGGAGGAGAGAGGGAGAGCAATGCCTCCAGGCCACGCCCCAGTGGGCCACCCCCTCACCCCTTGTGGCTGAACCTCCCAGGCTCACACTGACCTATAACTCATCAGTAGAATAATACATTGAGGGGTATTATGCCTTCATGATCCGATCACTTCCCTAAAATCCCACTTATGGCTGCATGAGGGAAGCTTTGGGGAGACATCTAGATGCCAGCCATAACACATTGTCTTTCCATCCCAGTGGCCTAGGATATTCACATGAACATTTCCCTGATGCTTTGGAAGAGTAAGTTTCGAATGCAGAGGATAAAACTTGTAGGCACACCCTGCCACTGGCATGTGGTGAGGGTTAGCTTCTTGTGAGAAGGTTATTTGACATGTTATTAGATGCTCCAGCCCCCACCCTGATCCAATTTGCATCATAATCAGTTTTATTATATGTTTCACAATTTGCTATGAAGTAGTTCCCAGGATATATGGCCCAATTGAGTAGTATCTTACTTTGAAAACATAAATTATTTCTATTAATGATAGACTGCTTTGATTTATCTTGATATATGTATATGTGATTATATATATATATATATATATATATATATATATATATATT
>PVKN010044219.1:0-10123 GCA_004027915.1 Capromys pilorides
GTTGCTATTTTATTTCTACGCTATGATGATTTTTTTTAACATTAAACTAGTATTTCAAAAGAAGTTAAAACACTTTTCTTATCTATGTGTGAGCTGCATCTGTTGCTTTATCTGCTTTATTTCACACATAAATAACATTTAGGAAGCACAAATAATTTTTTTTTCTGTAAAATTCTGAATGTCTTGCTTCACTGCTTTTAGTGTGAATAGTGTGAGCAAATCTTAGGTTACTTAATTTGATTATTTTTAGGTCTTTCTAGATGATACTTTTTCCTTGATTATATCTCATGTATTTGGTAAGCTTGCAGGATTTGTGGACTCAGATATTTTCCATAACACAGAGATGAGTGCGCTCTTTCTCTTCCTTGCCCTTCTGTCTGTCCTTTAATTCTGCTTGGCTTCTGTTATGATAATCACACTGTCTGCAAATGTTTGAAGTGGAACAATATTACTTCACTTTTTTTTCCCCCTATGGTACCAGGGATTGAACTCAGGGCTCTGTGCTTGCCAGGCAAGCGCTGATTCTAATATATTGTTTCATCTTAATTCATCCCATAGTTCTTATTTCTATATGTGTCTCATTATTTAAATCTATTTTCCACTTGATATCAGGAAATATCTTCCACTTGTTTTCTGTGTAATGGATCTGAGTTTTTGCTTTGAATGGTCTGTTAGTGGTATCTATTTTCTTTGAATTCAGAAATTATATTTTCCCTCTCAATCATGGAATCTCTTAGAAACTCTTATTGTTCCTTTTTCATGCTTTCTGCTGTCCTTTCATCAGCACAGTATACCCTTGTTTCTTTCTGAGACTAAAAAGAAATTTCTCAAGTATTTTTCCACTTCTGGCAGTAAATCTATTTTATAAAAAGATGTTGATTCGGTGTCTTTAGAGTGTCTCTTTTTAACTGCAATGTTTTTAACTGTACATATTTTTCATAGGTTAAGATTTTTCCTATGTATATGGTGACAGCGGATATCCAATGATACTGGTTTTTATGAAAGCAACTACGCTTTTCAGGTATTGCTGTTTACTGATTTCTGACACTGACACTGATTTCTGTTTACTTAATACCAGAGTTTTGTGGCAAAAACAGAGCAAAATGAGTGTTTGAGAATGGATTGGAGCCACCATACAAAGGGTGGAACTCCAAAAATGGCAGTAATCATCAGTGTGTTAATAAAACCAAAATCTCCAGAGAGGCAAAGTAGGGGCATTGGAACATTTTGACCATGGTTTTGGGTACAGCAGAAAAAAGGCTGAAGTCTTCATTCTTAATTCAGAACAGTCCTCATTCCTAATTCAAGCAGGGCGGGCATCACAGTAAAAAAATAAATATAATTTTGAAGTCCTCAACTCAAAATTTTAGTTTCTAGTAATCACTAATCAACAATGTCCCTAAATACCGCAGGAAAGAAAATACATCTCCTAACAGGAGGAAAAGCTGTAAAGCCAACCGGAAGTGAATTTCTTTAAGGTTAAAATAATGAGTGTAGAGATTTAAAGATAACAAAATAGAGCTTACAAGACAGCTCAGAGTCAAAGTGACTGCCTTACAAGAATAAGGACCCAAGTTTGATACCCAGTACCATATGGCATGCTGGCCCCAGAGTCCTGTGGGGCCTCTGAAACTGAGCATGGTGGCACATACCTGCAGTCCTAGCACTGGGGACATTGAGGCAGCAGGATCACTATGAGTATGAGTTGTGTAGTGATAGCCTGTATCCAATCAATCAATCAATCAATCAATCAATCAATCAAGATAACTGAGCAAACAAGCTTGCATTATTGATATTGCATTTAACAGATAAAATCAAACTAATGCATGATGAACAGGAAGCTGCATATGAAGGAAAATCAGGTACAGTAATATAAAATAATTATCTTTCCAATAGTTTCACAAGCAGTTTTGAGATGCATGAGTTAATGAAAAGATTCAATGCAATTGGCAAGAGAATTACCGAAGAGAAATATTGATATGAAAAGATACTTCAGCACATTTATGGTAATGAAAGCAGGAAACAGAAAACATGAAAGTAAGGTTAACACATATAAAGCATGTAATGTAAAACAGACCAACTTACTCCAGAAACTGTTTGAGTTCCTTGCCAGAAAATGAGAGCAGTATTCAAAATGATAATGAGATCTTTTATTTCACGTTCATTAGCTACAACACTGTCTTTGAGGTCTGTATTCAGTTTCATTCTAGTGGTTTTGTCAGATTTTAATAGAGTTCTTAATTTTCTGATATCTGTTTGAATCTGTTTCATGCATTCCAATTCTTTCCTGTACTGTTTATGCAGTGTGTCCATCATTTACCTATTTTCCTCTATTTTTTTCTATCTATGTCTTCTTTACTGTCCTGACCAATTCTTTCATGATTGTTATCCTTTCTTTCTGGAACTGAGAGATTATTTCTTTTATAGCCTGATGGACTTGTTTCTTTGCTTTAGTTGCTATCATTTCAAAGAGTTCAGGTATGTGAGTTCCAAGTTCTTGTATTTCTTTGTCTACTGGATTCTTTCTGGGTGGGTTAGAGGCTTGAGATTGCCTTTTGCTTCTGTGTTTTAGAATTTATGAAGCTCCCAGTAATCACCCATACACAGTCCTTCAGCCTTCCCAGGTTCTTCCAAACTTCTTAAATTGCTCCAGGAAAGCTCCATGCCTTTGTACATGGGGCTTGCAGACCACACTCTCCTGCATTCTGCAGGCCACTAAGACTCCTCCTAAGTTCTTAGAAGTTTAGACTGGCACCATCAGAAGCGCCTCACCTGTGACCTAGGGGCTAAGGAAAGTCTCAGTTTACCAGAATCCCATGGGCTGCCTGGAGTCTGCCAAAGTTCTTAAATAGTGCCAGGAAAGCTCTATGCCTACATGTACTGGGCCCGCAGATCGCAGCATGCCTATCACCATGCACATAGCAACAGTCCAAATGGATCAAAGATATAAATATTAAATTAAAGCAGGAACACTAAATCTTCTGGATGAAAATGTAGGGAGAAATCTTAAAGACATAGGAGTAGGTACAGATTTCATGAATAAAAACCAAACTGCATGGGAAATACTTCAAAGAATCAACAACTGGGATCTCATCTTTTTGAAAAGTTACTGCATTTCAAAGCAAATCTCCAATAGAGTAAAAAGAAACCCAACAAACTGGAAAAAAATTATAGCTGACTGTCCCTTTGAGAAAGACCTTCTATTTTGAATATATAACGAATTAAAAGAAAATCAGACCCTCCCAATTAAAAGACTCAATCCAAAAATGGCATCTGAAATGAACATATACTTCTCCGAGAAAGAAATACAAATGGCAAATATATGTGTATATATATATATATATATATATATATATATATATATAATATATATATAACATATGTTATATTAATATATGTCCTTAAAGAAATGCAAATTAAAATAGCACTCATCAAGAAGTCAGTCAATCACAAACGCTGTAGAGGCTGTGGAGAAAGAGGAACCCTTTTGCCCTGTTGGTGGGAGTGCAGACTGGAACAACCTCTATGGAAATCAGGGTAGAGATTCCTTAAAAAGCTAGAATTGGAGATTCCATTGTCAGTTATTCCCCTCCTAGGTATTTTTCCAGAAGCACTGAAAATCTCATACCTCAGCGATATATGTGTAACCACGTTTATAGCAGCACGATTTGCCATAGTTAAATCTTAGAAACAATATAGATTCCCATCAATTGAAGAATGGGTAAAGAAGGTGTGTTATTTTTACACAATGAAATACTATCCAGCTATGAAAGAGGATAAATTTGAGTCTTTTGTCAGTAAACAGATGCAACTAGAGACCATACTCTTAAGTGAAGTAAATCAGACCTGCATGTACAAACATTGCATTGTCTTCTTAGTGTGAGAACTTGAAAGGGAAAAGTGGAATCTATAGGGAACAATAGATACTGGGAAAAGGGAATGAACTTATTCAAAAGGAAAGAGTTACTGAGACAAAGACAGGAGAGGGAGTGGAGAAAAGAGCTTTATATGTGTACACGAGGAGGATGGCTTGGACAACTGTTCTGTACATTTCTGTTGAATGTGAGTTCTGATGTTTTCTGTGGGAATGGAAAAGTCATTGTGTAAACTCTGCTCAGTGTCTGTGTGAATAAGTGGAACAATCTGACTTGTTTGGGTTTTCGTGTATGCCTTATGACCTGCTGTCTCTGGCAGCTCTTAGTACCTTAACTTCCCTTTAGCTTTGCACCTGCAAGTTTGCATCTCTGCCTCATTTCCTTTTTCCAATTCTTTGTACTTTTTCTCTTTTCAATTTCTTATATATTTCTTTCTTCTTCCAGTTTTATTTGCATATTTCTGGCAATATGGATTAAAGTGCTTGGAAAACAACTCTATGTATTTCAACAAATACTGTGAAATTCACATTGCTTCGTAAAGTGAAATTTTGTATCACTTGTAATGTTTGCTGTTTTAATTCTAATTTTTCCTCTCTTTAAAAAAATTAAAAAAATAAGGGCCAGTCAAATAGCTTGGCAGATTAAAGCACCTACAAGCAGTGACAGGGGCAAGGGTTTGATACCCAGGCCTGCTATGCTGGCCCTACCTCCAGGGCACATTGGAACAGCAACTGAGACTGGATGTGATGGCACACATAATCCCAGCCCTTGGAAGGCTGTAAACAGGTGGATCACTACAAGTCGGACCTAGTAGTGAGACCCTGAACACCTTATAGACCCTTTCCTAAAATATGAAAATAAAATAAAATTAAAATAAAAAATAGAAAAACCTGAAAAAAATCCCAAAATCATAATGAATTGCATTTTTCCAAAATTGTTCAAAACACCAATGATAGTGTCAATAAATTCCAAGTACACAAAGGAAATGAAAATAAATATAAATTTTCTACATAATGTCAATGACAATAGAAGAGCGCTCAATGGTAAAGGCAGTTTTGTCATCAATTTTCTGGCACACAGTTTTCAAGTCGCTTTTGTAAGTGGCAGTCATTTCTTCAAGCTCTTAGTTAATGGATATTCTTTTCAAAAAGATTTCTCTCTCAGTATTTGTATTTTATTCACAAGTCTACTGTTGAGACTTGCAAGTATTTGGGGCCTGAGGATTTGGGTGTAGCAACCTCCAATTTCATTAAGAACTTTTTACATAAATCACGTCATTATATGATTTTATCTTGCTTTAACTACCATTAAAGTGTGAACGTTTTCCATATTGTGAAAAATGACTGTTATAATTATCATTTTAATGGCTTCATTATATCCCATCAAATTTATTCCATTATAATTTCCTTAGTCATTCCTTCTTTATTAGACATTTATAGTTTTATTTCTCTCAAATTTTGATTATTATGTATAATACTGACATAATTTACATTTTTATGTATGTAACTTCACTTTCATTTTTCCATCATTTCATTAGGAATATATCCCTGGAGTGGCATTACCATGTCAAATGTTATTGAGCAATTTCCCCAAAGGCACAAATCAATTTAAACTTCGGCCAGGCGTTTTGACATCTGCAACTTTGGGGATGAAGGAAGTGCGCACTAAATATTATAAATTTGAATATATATATTTACCAATTTTATGAGTATAAAAGAACATTTTTATTTAAATATTTGAGTACTTTCCCACATTTTATTCCATTGTTTACATTTTTTTCTTACTAATTATCAGGACTTAGTCTCTTGAAACTTATCTTTTCCTTATGTACTTAGTACAGGGTCTACAGGGTCTATGGGGTCTCACTACATAAATAGGACTCATAGTCAGCCTCCTGTTTACACCGCCCAAGCACTGAGATTACAGACATGCACCGCCATGCCCAGTCTCATTCTCTGTTTCAGGGAATCCCTGGCCCTGCTTCCACCTAAGCAGGCGGTTTAATTCTCTGAACTATCTGGTTGGCCCTTGAAGCTTATCTTTTTTTAAATACTACATTTCTCTTATCAATATGTGACAAGTGTTCTTTTTTGAAAACTTTTCAAAGTGTGCCAATAAATTCTACTCATTAACTAGCATGCATGGATACATACTTACATTTTCTAGCAGCACTGGTATCAGAATCCTGGTGTGACAGTCTCTGTTGACGGACCTGGATGTGCACCTTTAATTTCTTTCGTCCTACATTCGTATTTTTAAGTCGAACAACTAAATTCTTTAATTTCATGACTATCCTGAAGCTACAAGTGGCTGTTTTCCTGAGTTCTGGTCAGTCAAACGTAAGCAAAGGTAGGCTGGTGAACTATTCTCCTATTTTCTCTTTCTTCTCTTTTGATGAATGGAGTGCTGGTGAGAGCCAGAGCAATCACTTTTCAAATGACGAAACAATCAGGAGTGTACCAGGTGGCATGCCCTGATTTCAAGTTGCCGGAATCAGGCCAAGAACCTTTTATCTCCCCACGAGTTTGGTGAGTGCAAAGTATGGCCAATTTGTTGAAGTCCCTATAGTCTGACTTTCTATTTATTGTTTTCTGTTCCAGATGAATTGTAAAACAAACAAACAAGGAAACAAAAGCAACTCAGTTTAATTCATTATTTCTGTGTGAGATGGAAATTTGATCTTTATTTTATTATATTCACTTTTAAACTATCCCAGAATCAGCTTTATTTGTAACCTCTGGACTATAAGTCTGATAACTGGCTAAAAGAGAGGTCAAGGTTTCTAATTTTTAAAATTTTATTCTTTTTTTTTTTGTATTTAGTACAGGATCTACAGTGTCTCATTATGTAGATCCGACTTGTAGTGATTCTTCAGATTTCAGCCTGCCTCCCAATGGGATTACAGACAGGCACCAGCATGCCCAGGCTCAACTGCCTTCTCAGTGTACCCTGGGGACAAAGTGGCATGGCATGCACAGGATTGAACCCTGGCCCCTGCACTCTGTCTAAGCAGGCACTTTAGTCCATTGAGATATCTGGCTGACACTTCTAGATATTATTTACCACTTTGTTACACATACTGGGTGACAAAATCTACTGGAGCAAAAGTACATTTAAAAAATGTTTAATTCTCATGAAATGTGACAACAGGCAAACATAATTTGAAGGCACTCATGAACTCTTTACCCAGAGAAGTCAAGCTCTACTTGACAAATGGAATGTGCATCTATCTCAGAGACAATCCATCTATGCAGCTCCATATTTACCCATAGATTGCCATCATTTTTCAATTCATATAGAGGGAATATACCATATAATAGGCATGTGCTCCAAGACACAAATATAAAATTAAAAAAGAAACAGATGCTCCAAGCCCATGTCTCCGAGGATTTTATTTCCATACCAGGGGTTCTTGGTGGGAAGTTGTAAATCATATGAACTATGGTGGGCTGACAATGGCTGGTCAATTTGTAACATGCAGCTGAACTGAACTGGTGGAGCGAGTCCATCTGAGGATTGCTGCTGGCAGCATAAGAGGCAGAACTGGAGAGGAAGAAGTTTAGGTGTTGTTAGGGAGCTGTTGGTTCTCCAGGGGCTGTTGACTTCTCTGGAGGAGCTTGCTATACTGGCTTTCCTGGTACGAACTTGGCTGTTTTCATTGTTGAAGGAGCTTGGAACATTGTTGTTGCTAAGAACGTTCATGTTAGGGGAGCTCTGGTCCTTACTTTAACCACAACTTCCTAGCTCTGAGCAGGAAGACAGTGCACTGTTCAGTGTCCTGTAGAAACTTCTCTGGTTGTCTTTTATGAATGGAGCTCATCTGTTCTCATCCTTGGAGGAGCTGACAACTTCACTGTGCTGATGATGACTTTGGTACCTTTTGGGGGGCTCTGGTTCTTACTTTGAGTGTTGCTTCCTGGCTCCAGTGAGGATCCCTCAGCCTACTGTCACAGATCATTTATCCTGCTGGCACAGACTTTCGAGGTTGTACCACTAATATTTAGGCCTTCCCAGTGCAGATCTGTGAAACACTTGCTGAGTGACAAAATCTACTGGAGCAAAAGTACATTTAAAAAATGTTTAATTCTCATGAAATGTGACAACAGGCAAACATAATTTGAAGGCACTCATGAACTCTTTACCCAGAGACATTGTCATGAGCTTTAGATCTTCAGGTGGACTCATGCAGGACATTGCTGTGCGAAATAGGCCCTGAGCTGGATTCTTTGGATATTTAGTGTGTTGAAAGATTTCCTGCACTCTCTTTGTATATGACTTTTGAGTGACTATCATAAAATAATACTGTAAATTAGGTGTCCTTCACCGTTTCCTTTGGAAAGCCTAACCTTACGGTTTTCATAATAAACTTACAAGTAAAGCCAATATTTTTGACTATGTATGAAAGTAAAAAAAAATAGAGTAGTAAAGAGAAAATAATAGTGGAGGTTAAAATGAACTCTCCCGCCCAGGTTCTCACAGTTCCTAAAGTGATATACATTCTCGTAATGGTTTTCTGGATGAGTGTGTCTTTTTATTATTTGCCAACTTTTGCCTGAAATGAACATGCCCATGCTAGGAATGCAACGATATTTCCACAGCAATTGCTTTTGCTGTTGTGATACCAAAATGAACTAATTCTAAGGAATTACCCATTACCTGTCACAGTCATGCATGCTATGAGATGCCTCCGCTGCCCTAGACTCAGCCATCATTGAACCTCTACAGAGTACTTAATGTACACTTTGCTGGTGTTGGGGTGTCAGATGTGAATGAGGGGCTCTTTGGGCTGGGTGGGTGGTGCCTTCCTGGTGTCCTTCTTGTTGACCCACCTCTGCCACTATCATGGAGGTAGCTAACAGAGCAGGGTGAAGGTTAGAACCTTTTATTCTTTTCTCTGAACCAAGAAGACCAGCCTTAATTAAAACAGGGTGGGAAGAACTCGTAGCTTCAGCACTGGCAAAGAGATTCCTTTTTTTTTTTTTTTTTTCTCCTTTATGAAGTAATCTTTTCTATTGACTTAAGAAAACAATTTGTTCACTGTATAGCTTTTCCCTTGAACTGAGGCTATTTGCAGATGAGTAAACTTCCTTTTAACGCTGAAATAATAGCTCCTTTCCCCCAGAAACAGGTATCAAGACATGGAGAAAATCAAATTTTCAAAGAACTGACATAAACAAGGGCTTTCCACTTCTTTTTATGATTTTACCTAGAAATTCTTCGGATTTCACAATTTGGAATTTGTTTTATCCTTGGGATACTTATGGTCACTCTTAAAACTCTTAGTGCCCCATGCTTGTCCTCTATATTGCTATCACCTAAATGTGGCAATTAAAAAAAAAATTGACACAGGGCTGGTGAGACAGCTTAGAGGCCTAAGCACTTGCTTAGGGGCTAGGGTTGGATCCTTGGCACCACGATGTACTGGCCCTGCCCCTGGGGGCACTGAGCCAACAATGAAGTCTGGGCATGGTGGTGCATGCCTATAATCCCAGAACTAGGGAGGCTGAAAACAAGAGGATCACTATGAGTCCAAGTTATGCAGTGAGACACTACACACAAAAAAATAAAAAAAATGAAAACAAAATAAAAATAAAAAATTGACACATGATTGTCATACACTTATTAATTAGAGACAAAGTCTTTGTGTGTATCCCAGCTGGGTCTTGAACTCACTATGTAGCTCAGGTTGGCCTTGAACCTGCAGTGATCTTTCTGCCTCTGCCTCTCAAGGCTTAAGGTTAGAAGTTCTCACCTTCATACCTTGCTTAGTTGTATATATTTATGGGCCACACTGTAGTGTGTAGTTTCATACATGTATACAAATGATCAGAGTAAGATTACTCTATCTATTGTATCAAATATTTATCATGTGTCTATATTGGAAAATTTCAAAATCTTTTAACTAGTTTTAAAATATAATGAATTTGTAACTATGCTATTACAATATATTGCACAATACAATAATATATTATTCTTTGAAATAACGATCTAGTATTGATGGTTTTTTAGTTCTGTAAAAAATAATTTGTAAACATGAAAAACTCAGGACCATATTGAATTCTTTCACGCTAAATGTTTTTATTAGGGAGATAGAAAGATATTGAGCTATTATGCATTAATATGGTTATTCTGAAACATTTATTATGATGCAATGCTTATTAAATGCTTTTAAAACATTTCTTATTAAAAAATGATTGTAGGAAAGAATTATTATCCCACTTTATAGGCTAGGAAATCAAGGCTAATAA
>PVKN010044220.1:0-10121 GCA_004027915.1 Capromys pilorides
TTATAACAGCAAAATCCTACAAAACTCCAAATTTCCTATTACTTCTCAGCACAGAGTTGTCAAAATAATCCACAGTAAATTTATAAAACATAATATGAAACTATATATATATATATATATATATATATATATATTTCTAGCCATTATAATAAACTTAAAGTAGTTATCTCTAAAAAACAGGACTACAGTATATAGGAAGTCACAACCTTTACTTTAAATTGATGCTCATTTGTTTTAATTCCTTCCAATATGCATGTTTGCTATCTTATTAATAAGAATAGCAAACTATGTGGTATTTTCTGCACAGTCCAAAAGCATGTGCTTGTTCTCCGCTGGAGTGGAAAAGTGATCTTTCTTTCCTGACCTTCACAGGACAAGTACTCAGTGGGGAGGAGCCACTCCTTCCAGCCAGTTCAGGAGACTTCACAAGGTGCTAAGGCCCCTGCCTGTACCCATTCCTTCCTCCTTGGTATGTCCCTGGTGTACTGATGAAGAGCTCTCACACTTTCTGTTCTTCCAGTTATTGTTCTACACAGTCTATCTCTGAAAAGCTAACTTCCAAGAGATGCCTTAGCTATCTTATTGAAAAGATTCTGAAAAATCAGAATATTTGCCCTAATGCTATGTATTATTTACCATCAAAACAAAAACAGACAAAAGAACATGCTTCCTAATTAAAGTACAGAACCTGCCCTTCTTCCAATGAGAACCAGAAAAATCAACTGATAGTCCAAAGGGCTTTTCTTCCTAGTTTGAAATATTCAGTGTTTGCCCACTTCAAAACTCTGAACATCTCTTTCCACTAAAATTGCTTTCACAAGAACAAATGATAGGACAACAAAGCTGAAAAGATGAAGTAAATTTACACTCAGATTTTCTGACATTGCAGATATTAAGAAGTATTTGAATTTTGCTTATATTGTCAGATAGACATCTCAGTCTCCACTGCTGGATGGAAGCAAAAAGAAATATTACTAAAATTCACTTCTGTGTTTCCTATTTGACCTTGAGACATGAGGTAGGAAAGCATTTTATTTGCTATCCAGTAGCCTTCCAAACTGTTTAAAAAAAAAGCACAGAACTCAATTCCTACAACATTTTTTCTTTATTTGGAGGTGGTGAGATATATTTTATTAAATTTCATTTATCTATTTATTTATCCACATTGTTGGCTTTGTTGATGAATACAGAAAGCAATGTGAAATGTGAATTTCTAAAAGTCTAATATCTACTTATCTACAAATCCTCCACATGATTTTATTATATAAGCATTCTTTCAGAAAAAAACAAAGAAGTAATTTTTGTTCATAGGGAATAAAAGTGATTAGTGAAATGAAAAAATTATGTAGTCTGGTTTCTTGAGCTGTCTGTGGTACTGAAAAATGACACCAAAGCTTAAATTTACTGACCTGTATTCTTACGAAGCTTCCCCATCACCCTATTTTAATCCAAACACTTCCGCCCATGACTCACCTGAACTGTTTTATTTTGCCAGCCTGTGTATAAACATTTTACAAAAGGTCACACTGACTTGCTTTCCAAGGTTCTCCATGAAAATGTCAGGGCCTCCCTGTGCTTCATTAAATAATTCCGGGGGATAGAGAGCCAGAATATCAGCTCCACTACTTACTTCTACAGAATGTAGTGGGAAAGCATATCACACACCAGAAATATACTAGCTCGTTGTTACTATCCAATCACCATACCATGTCCCTCAGTTTAAATTATACACTCCATTCAAGGATGTGCATTTGGTTCTTAAAGACAAGGAAATATATTTAAAACTTATTATAGTAAACTGAGAGGTACCCATTCATTTCAAAGTTTTATGAAAGAAACACACCTAGTAGAACAACATCAGTAACTTTAAAAGAAGGACACAGTTTGTCATTTTCCACGAATATGCATGAACCTGTGTGCTTGTCTGGCTGAGCTGCAGAGTGAAGCATTCTGAGAACCTTGCTGAGATGCTTTCTTTGGATGAATTATAACACTGCTACTTTTTTCAGGTTCTTTACTTCCATCTCAATGTTCTCACTTTGATTTAACCATTTTTCATTTTATTCAATTTTCTAAGAATCTTTGATGAAAGTTTAAAGCTTTAGCCTGAGAGGGAGCTTCTCTAGACAAAACACTGAGTATAAAAATGCATCATTCAAGGTAACAAAATGATACCCAAGCCCCTACTTTGAAATAGTAGTGTGGTAGACTCATTAGAGACCATATACCACATAAAATAACCCAACTTTTAACAATCTACCTTCTGTGATGCTTATGTCACAAGATGGAAAAGAAATTCATTGTGGTTATTCCCCAAAATCATTCAATCTTATCATTTTTCTCTCCTAACCACATACCTAGGCATTTGTATAATAGAAATAGTCTAGATTAACAATGAGAAGAAAATTTTCAAGTGTGAGATAATTTATAAAAGTATAATCTTTTATATTTTTATTAACTTCTGTAAATTTCAAAACTTTGTGTATCTATTTATGACACATAATTAACATTTGGCAGATCCTCCTAAGACTTTGATGAGTTATTTCAAAAATATCAAACAAGAATTTTTAAAGAGTCAGTGCTTTCATGAAAGCACTTTGTCCTCGACATTAACAACAGCAAATGTCCTCCCTATAAATGCTCATTTAGCCATATTATTTTCAGAAGAAACAGACAAGCCTAGGAAAGCTAATATTTAACAAAAATCAGCAAGGTCTCTCCCCTGCAAGGGTGTGTGTCAAGTAAAATCACTTTGGCCTGCAAGCAAAACATTTTTAAAGTTATTTGATTCTTAGAAATATATAATGACATTCTAGAATAATATCTGTTGTTACCTTATTCATATAACAACATTTAGATTGAGGGAAAAATTGCAGATAAAGCAATAGTCCTGTTTCAGGGCTTTAGCAAAAGGAACAGAACACAGCAAGCATCATGGACCGGAAGTAAGGAGAGGGGGCCTCTCCTGGCACTGTACTCTCTAGCTGAGGGGACTAGCAAGCTACCTATCACTCTGACGTCCAGTACCTATTTGTGAACTGAGGCAAAGAACTAGTTTTGTTCCATTTGTCTCTGTCTCCTTTTCAAGTAAACATGAGAAGATACATTTCTAATGTTTCAGTTAAATTTCAGTATCATTGTAAAACATGTGAAAGAATGTTAAAAGAATCTTAAAACACCACCATGACTAAATTAAAGGTAAACCTGTGTAAATTCTGAAATAAAAAAAAAAATTCAAATGCGTTTGCCTTGTTTTGCCAGGGAAGTTGTATTATTTTTCGACAAACATTTTCATTGTTTTGCTAATTCTCACTTTCTACCTTTATCTCTTCAAAGACACACTGTTCAAACTATCAGAACACATACATGCAAAATGAAGTAATTTCTCTGTATTCATTTGTGCAACTTTATTTTGTCTTAGAAAATACTGAGACTGTTTTAAGTTAGTGTTCGCTAATTACTAATTTAAAATTAATTTAATCTAATACTAAATTACATCACATTTACTGCACAATGCCTTAAATTTGAAGACAATCAGAACACTAAAGTTTCACAGTCCCACTGAATACCTAACCATGACTCAAAGGAATCAGAGAATACATATCTGCAGCAATCCAAAACTAGGAAAATTCCTAACTATCTTAATTCATTGACCTTAATGTTCCATTGACTATGAGCTATAATATAGTAGACAACTGACAAAAATCCATAAATTTTAGTTTTCTGATATGGCCAGTAGCAGCCAAATCTAACAGTAGAGCTCCTATTGGATTTAAGCAATGCTAACACTGTCTTGCTAAGGTCAGTGACCACAGCTTGTAAATGACATTTTAAAAAAGAAACTGACTGTAGCCAAGAATTTACTCAGCGAAGAGCTATATAGAAGTTATAAGCTAAACTTAATATGCTTTTTTGAAATATTGGGGAATACATAATATTTTATGCTTATATCAGTTAGACAACCTATTTTCTTCTTTATGCTGCTTCATAGGAGACAATACAGATGAACTGGAAGTCCCCCCCACTCCCCGCAATAACTTACTAAGAAAAGATGTCTTAAAGAACACACGTGTACTTCCAGATTAAAGACAGTGTATAACTTGTTTTAAGAAAAACAAATGTGACTGATAGAGAGAGAGGATCTGCCTAAAGACAATGGGGAAAACCTTAATAATTTAACAAGTACATCTCAGAAACTACTGTATAAATGTGTAGCACTGCCTTATTTTTTTCTAAATTTCTTCAAAAAGCAAGTCATATGCTAACACAAGAATACAGAAAGTGTCTTCCTGGCCTCAAGCAAGTATGTAAGGACTTGGGGAAAGCCCCTGCTATTTTGATTTTGCTGGGGCTGACTGCGAGGCATTGGGTCATTCATAAAAAGCAGAGCCTAAATTACCTGTATTTCCCTGGCGTGGTACACAATGATCAGACCGAGCAGGATGATCGTGGAGAGACTGATAAGGCATTTCAGAGCTAAGGAATACAGCGACGCCTGCAACAGAGAAGACAACCTTTAAGAAAGGACCACTTTTACCCACCTTGCAGGCCAGGAGGGACTATGCCACGTGAGTGTACTCAAATTCATAGGAGGGGTCCCAAGCATGGTAGGGGGAGCAAAGATCTTAGTTAATGTCAGCTCCCTCAGCCCTAAAACCGAGCTTGAGCTCAGTGTGGTGGCACACTCCTGTAATTCCAACACTCCAGAGGCTGAAGCAGGAGAACCGCTGCGAATTCGAGGCTAGCCCTGGCTACAAAGTGAGTTCAAGACCAGCTTTAAATCTATGGTGACACTCTGTAGTCCAAAAGCAAAACAAAACAACAAACAAACAAAAGAACCGGCCGGAATAGTGCACATGGGAGGGCTCTGGCTCAGCTGAAGGCAAGGCACCAGCAAGGACTGAACAGTTGTACCTGGCCCACTAGAAAGTTACTCCTGACTTTAAAAACCGCAAGTTAAAAGCACCTGGACTCCTAAATCTGAGCACCAGGGTAGGAACACACATGCCCAGAACGTAGTGTGCCCGAACATGCTGGGCACTCTCAGCGCCTGGAGAACTTTGGCAGCACGTGGAAAGGTCCCTGCTCCGAGTCGCCTCTTGGCCGCGTCGCGGTCCCGGCAGGCACTCCCGATCATCCCGGGGACTGTTGCCGCCGGTGCCCATCCCCAACCGCAGGTGCCCCGCTCCGGGAGGCTAGGCAAGAGGACAAGCCTGTACCTTGTCGTAGGCGCCCCACGACAGCTCGGTCTCGATGACCATGACCACGATGCCGAACATGCCGAAGATGAGCGCGTAGTCACTGAGCCGCTTGCGCTTCTCAAACAGGGCGCGCCGGTGGCCCAGCTTGTAGCCTATGTTCTGGTTCTTCTTTTTGGTGGATTTAGCGCCGCTGCTGCTGCCGTGCCCGCTGCCACCGCCGCCGCCTCCGGTGCTGCCTCCACCGCCCGCTCCGTAGAGCGCCAGGTTGTTTGAGTTGTTGTGTTCCGGCTTGGACACCACAATCTCCGGGGCTGAGGACGAGGCGGCGGCGGCAGCGGACGGGGAGGACGCGCCGCCACCTCCTCCGACGGACGCGGGCGGTTGCAGGGGCTGCGCCTCCGAGTCCATCTCGTGCAGGTTCCGGCGGGACGCGCTTAAGTTGCTGAGCGGCCGCATGACGCCCCCGTTGTACCTGCAGCTGCTCATGGCTATTTCGGTGAAGGGGTTGCTCTCCCGCCGCGCCTGGGGCTGGTGAGGCTGGTGGTGCGCCGGGTGCGCGGGGTGGTGGTGGTGGTGGTGGTGGTGCGCGAGCGCTGGCCCCGAACCCAGGCTGCCGAGGCTGCCCGTGGGGCTGGCGGCGGGCTGCAGGCTGTGGCACTGGTGGTACTGGGAGGCGGACGCGGGCTGCTGCGCGGGCTGCTGCCGGAGCGCACTGGCATGGCTGGACGGCGTCAGCTCGCTCACATTGAGCTGGCTGCCCCGGCGCGACGAGCAGCAGCAGCAGCACGACGAGCCCGACAGCGGAGAGGAGGTGCGGGTCCGGAAGGCGCCGCCGGGAGAGGAGGTGCGGAGCAGCAGGGACAGGTTATCCCCCGCCCCAGCCCCCGCCCCCGCCGCCAGGGCACCGGAGGAGGCGCAGCTGTTGCACCGGAGGCATGGGCTGCTGCCGCCGCTGCCGGGCGGCTGGTGCGCGAGGTGCGGGTGGTGGTGCGGGTGCGGGTGCGGGAGGGGCGCGAAGGGTGGGCAAGGCTTGTCCTGGCTCTGTTGCTGCTGCTGGCAATGCAGGTGTGAGGAGCGCGGCGGCGGCGGCTGCTCTGGGAAGAAGCCGCGCTGGAACTGCAATGGGGTTTCCATGTCAGAGCCGTTAAAGCTGCAGGGAGACCAGGCGGTGGTGCACCCTGCGCAATGCGTTATGGTCGGGAGCGGGGACTCCGGCTGCTGGTGCGAGGAAGGGCCCATGCCGGCTCCGGTAGAATTGAGGCGGCGAGTCCGATTGGCTGGGCGCACCAAAACAATGGGCATGACATCACCTGCGGGGACCAGGACGGAGTTTGCGGCGCGCGCGGGTTAGGGGAGCCCTGTGAGGGAGCAGGGGAGGGGTTCGCGAAAAGGAAAACCCGGGGGGCGCGGGCCAGGGGCTCCGCCTGCTGACTCGCAGCTCTGCTGGAGACCGCGAGCCCCACGCGGCGCAGCCCCACGCGGCGCAGCCGCCCGGGACCTGGGCAGAGCTGCGAGCTCCCTGTGTGCCGCCGCCCCCCGCCCGTGTGGACCACGGCGGTCCCCGCTCTCGGGCCTGCAGCACGCGCGGCTGCCCAGCCCCTGACTGGAGACCCGGCCGCTCTGCCCTCCGCCCCACGCCCGGCTCTTGCGTGAGACCATCCCAGGCGGAGGGGGCTGCAGGCTGCCCGCCAAGTAACTGCGGGGGCGCCGGCCCTGGGGAGAAAAGTTTGGCAACAGGCGACGCCAGCGCAGCATCATTTAGGTGAAACCCCGGGAAGCGACCCCCGCTTCAGGCCCGGGAGAGCAGGTCAGCCCTGCGCGGAAAACCCCGCAGCAGCTGTGAGGGGAGCCCTCGCGTGGGCCCCGGTTCCCGCGCTCCAGCCACGGTGCGCCGCGGCGCGTACAGGGTTAACCGCCGGCTCGGGCCGGGGGAGCGCGGGGCGGGGCCGGCGGGGATCCCCGCAGTCCGCGGGAGGCACCGCGCAGGCTTCCCGGGGCCCCCTGGCGGGGGCGGAGGGCTTCCCCACTCCCGCCCGCTCACATGTGCGCCCTCTGCGGAACATGGAGGGCTGGCGCCCCCGGCCGCCGGTCCTGGGCTCTGGCGCTCAGGCGTCCCCTAGCCCGGTGGGTGGCTCCGCGGGCTGTCTCGGAGGCGCGGGAGCGGCTGCTGCCGGGATCTGGGGGCTCCTCGGTTCCTCCTCTTCCTCACCTGCGGTACAGACACAAAGCAGAGGCTGGTCAGGAATGCGCCCACCGAGCGCGGCGCTTCACCAGTCCGGGACTGCAGCTTTGGGTGGCAGAGGGGCCTTCGCGGCTCACACCCACAGCCGCAGCCTGGCTGGGAATTGCTGGTTCCGAAATGATGTGATAACCGTGGCTGAATAATCGCTGCCCAGGCACAGGGCTGGAGTTTTGCTGGAATTGGGTACAATGATTATTTGCACTTAATCAACTAATAAAATTGCAATTGTTTGATATTCACCGCGATGTGTTTATTCTTGTGCGCTGTGATACAAGAGAACAAAGCCATGGGAGATCGTTGAGCAGCTGCTTTGTTACTGCTCCATCTTAAGTCTTTATATTTCTTTGTGCATTGAAATCCCATCTCCATCAAAAATAAAAAGGAAAAATTAAAGAAATTGACTATGTAAATATTTGTTAGCATTTTAAATTGAATTCAAAGCAAGATCTTTTATGGTAGCGATTATTATAATGAATTAGACTAAGAAATTTGAAAGCGGATCACCCTCATTAGGTAATTGGAATTCTAAGCCGGATCCAATTTCTTGATACTCCACTGGACAGCTGCCCTAAAGTTGCTTACCTGGTATCTACTTCTAAGTGTGTGTATGTGTGTGTATGAGGGGGGAGGGGGCTCAATGCTTGGGATGAATAATTCATTTTAGAATATTCTCTGTGCATTAAACAATTTAAATTTTGCGTATATGGCCAGTAAATAGATTCAAAGGAAAAAGGGTACGGGGTTGCTGTTATAACCCCAGCCCTTTGATTCAAGATAATACTTTTGGGATTTGAATTTCTCACGGTCTTGATTGAGAATAAAATTTTAACAGGTGAAAGTCAGAGACAGCATTCTTGTAATCTATTATGACTTGTTCTGCAGCTCCAAGATGAGACATTAATAAAACGTTTAGAATAGTGAATCTCATCGTATTTTGGAGACAGCTCGGGTGATATTGCATGAATGGTGTCATTTTGACTTTGAGGAAGACCTGGAAGTTGCACAGTGAAAAAGGTGGGTGAGGACACACCATACATAGGGTCTTCATCTGGCAGAAATTACAGTAAACATTTGATCTAGGAAGTAGGCTCAAAAATACATTGCTTAAACAGAATTTGGTAAAAGGCACAGTTACTAATTACCCTAAGGGTATTTAAAACATTTCCCTTTGTTCCCAACACACTTATCACATATACTTGGCAATTTATCATTCATTATATATATTTTTTTAATTTACACATCATATTTTTCATGAACATTGCTATCTCCCCTGCAGGTACTAACATTTTTGAATTATTTTTTATATAGCTCTATCTTACTATGAGATTAAACATCACTAACCATAGACACAAACCGAGTGCTGAGATTCAAGCTAATGTTAGAATTTTCACCTCTTTTAAAGATGTTTCAGAGGAAGATGAAGAAGAAAATGGAAATTTGTTCCTCAGCATTGGGGATTTTCAGACTATATCAGAAGACAGAGTAACAGTACTTCACACTAGCCAATAGTTAGAAAAGTCTTAACCTAACTTGATAATCTGACACTAGGACTAGAGAGGACAAATTTGTAGCAATTTCATTAGTCAACTGTTCACAACATCTGGCTAATATCTGCATTCGGAGACTGTGGTAAACCTCTGTTAGCATGATGATGAGAAATCATGAACAAAAAGCCCAAAAACATTTTCCTTCATCATAACTTTGGGGCATTTTGTACTATTGGAGGACAGTTAAGTTTTTATTTTAATTATTTCTCTTTAGTAAAATGAGCAGATAATTTTAAGCTAATAAGGCTTTTAAATATGTATATCATAACAGAATTTTTTCCATGTAGGATTGCAGAGGTACATATATGTAAAGTTAAGCAGAGCAACATAAATAATATTCTTTCACGTAGAAAGTGCATTACGCATAGCACCTGCTCGTTTAAAGCAAGGAAGGGAAGTAATGAGGAAAGAAAGGACTCAAAATAAAGGCCAGCAACTTAAAAGTTTGCAGAAAATTACATTTCTTTTTTTTCTTCTTACCTTTCTTCTAAAGTCTGTAAGTGCTAGAATTTCCCTAGGTTAACACCAGAGGTCATACTCATCCACAAAATGCATTTAGAAGCTAATTAATTAAATACCTATTTGCAGCAGCATCTTGTGTGTGTTAAAATTCTCTAGTTTTTCTTTGGTGCCAACAAAAGT
Organism: Capromys pilorides; assembly: GCA_004027915.1. NCBI lineage: Eukaryota > Metazoa > Chordata > Mammalia > Rodentia > Capromyidae > Capromys > Capromys pilorides. The sequence continues at coordinate 9,633 of PVKN010044220.1, forward strand.
AGCATTCTTGCATAGTACTTGTTTTATGTAAAGCTTGTGAACATGTACATGCTAACAACACCCATGTACACAAATAAATAATTTCTTAGGAGATTTCCCAGACTACAGTCTTGAGCAAAAAATTCAGGATTTTGACACTTCAATCTCATTACTTAGCTTTATGTTATGCCATTGTTGGTAGTTGTTTTCATAGGAATTATTTGTGTGTATTGTGTCTATTCTGCCTTTAAAAGCAATACTCTCTGGGATGGGACAGATACCTCAAGGGTCCATGGCATGTGTTTCTCACACTGAATGAACTGAAAGAAAGCTTCAACAAACCTACAAAGTAGGTATTTTTCTGAAATTTATTTCTTCTTTTCTGGGTGATTCATTTTGTGGTGCCAAACACAGAGGTGGTGATAGAACAGTGCCTCTCTACACATATTTTCCTTATTGATACATTTCACGTTTCCTGAAACAGTATAAAAGTCCTGAAAACATTATTTG
>PVKN010044221.1:0-10121 GCA_004027915.1 Capromys pilorides
TTTACCTGTACATAATAAGTGTTAGCCACTCCCCCCCCCCCCCCCCCATTTAATAAGCCAATTCTGTGTGCTGGACTAGCCACTAGGTTAGTCACTAGTCGTAACAATTGAGTTTCTGCAAGGAAATAGAAAGAACTAAGTTATACGCAAATGGGGTCTTTGAAAACACTTCATAAAGGCATTATTTGTAAAGATGTGGGAAGGCTGTAGGGAAACGAAGAGCCAATTGGGGACTTATAAGAGAGGGTTAGTAGCCACTTGCTTTGGAGATTAGATGGTTAGGGTTAAGTCAACCTCAGTCAGCCATACAGAGGATATGGCTTGCCAAAGAAGGCAACCTCTCTGCAGGATTCCCAACAAGGTGCTAGGAGAGAGAAAATTCCATCCTTACCCTTCTTCCTCCCCTGCATCCTCCATCCTCTGCAGCTTTCCATCTTCTTTGCCTAGCTAGGGGCCCGAAGAAGTGGTGCAGATCAGTATCTCAGGAAATGGAGCAGGTAGGAAAGATCTGGGCACATGTGGAGAGAATCGGGAGACTAATGTACTAGTCTAGGGATGAGATTAACATACCAATGAAAAGCTAAATTTACTTAAGGCAGGCCTAAGGAAGAGTAATTAGCTATTCAAGGGAAAATTTTAACATCTGCCTGGAGAAGTAGGGAAGGCTTTCCATAAGAAACCTCCTTAAACTGAGACTGAATGCCTTGATATGTAGTAAGGTTCAATTGTGAAAAAGGACAGACAACAAAGAGTGTCACTGAAAACTTGGGTCTTATGATTCTGTTGGGTAGCAGTGTGAATGCTAATTTGCTGCTCTTTTGGATGCCAATGTGAATAGGTATAATCAGTGGGAGAGAGATACCAGAAAAGGGAAAGTAGTAAGTTCAAATAAAATACGAAAAGACTTTCTTAGCACCAGTACACACTAACAGAGGGCATTTAGCAAGACAAAGGTGGTAATGGCACCAGCAGATGATCTGACTTAGAGCATATGAGTTAAGATGAGCTCACTGAAATAATTTCCACATAATCAGAGGCTAACCAAAATATCAGTCAACTATCAAAATTAAGAAGACCCAAATTAATAAAATTTGCATACCAGTAATAAATATTTAGGTTGGATTTCTAGCAGTAAAATAAAAAAAAAATCAGTATTTTGGAGACATCCTACATATTTTGGCTGAATTCTGATGACATAATTTAAATGTCCTGGTAAAGAGAAAATGGTTGTAAAGAAGAAGAAAATAAAACAAATGCTTATATTTAATTGAAACCCAAATGTTATAAATGGGCAATAATTATTTATAATTTATGCTAAAATTATCTTGGCTAAATCATACAAAAGATCTGGAAGGCATATCTGCAGCCTGCTGTCCATAAATTCAGATGAAATACATAAGGTTTTCCTTATGTTAGCTCATGATGTGAACAGCTGTCAAGGAATTCATATTCTGCATTTTAAATTTTTTTCTGTGATATCTTTCTATTGGACTCGAAGACCTTTGAAGGCAAGGATTTTGATTCACTCCTTTACATAGTGACTTGTAGGTGGTGGGCTATTGCATAAAGTTATCAAGCCAAGTGGCTGTTTAGTGAGTATTTACTGAGAGATCACACTTCATAAAATAGCACGGACTTTTCCTGGAGAGGGTAGATACAGTCACAAAGAATCAAGTAAATCTCCAAGGATTCTCAATGGTTCTGGCAGTGGTCAGAGAAATACACTAGCATTGGCAGTGCTTTGACAATGAGGTGTTAAAACTGCCATATCCAGGAGAGGATCTGATGTTATTTACAGTATTACAGTGTTCCAATGGATAAATAGAAAGAGAAGAAAGAAACCAGCAAGAGGGACAGATTGATTCCAGTCTAAAGGAGAATGTTGATGAGAGCATTTCTGCATCTACTAAAGAATGATGGCTCAAGAGAAGGAATAAGAAAGGATGGTTTCTTCCTATTCAAGGTCTGTTAGAGGAAAGAAAAAGTAAACTATCCAGAAACTACGTACTGAAAAATGTGTAAAAAAATTCAAGGAGAATAAAGGTGAATAAAAAGTTATAAAAATGATGCATTAAATATTTATTATGCTATTTCTAGCTAGGAGGTAGAAAATTCATTTCAACTAAATTAATCTATCATCTTATTGGGTCATTGCAGCAAACTTGAAAGGGGATTTAACCAAAGAGGTACAGTTGTGCACAAGAACAGTCTGGCTTCCTTTACATTAATTTAACATGCTTTTTAAAAAATAGCACTTTACCCTTAATAAAGTGTGCTTTTTCCAGCTTTTCATTTAATTCTCTTGATAATTTCATGTGAAGTTTATTATCATTATTTTACAAGTTTGCAAATGAAGGCTCAGGAGGGATAAATGATTCATACAACAGCATCCTTTTATCTATTTGCCCACAGAACAGGAGTTTATAGCTATACACTCTAGCTTAATATTCATTTCATTATCTTAAAATTTTGTTGTGATGAATATCTATTGGTTTATAAGAACTAACTACAAAAATAACTAGTGCTTTTGTTTATATTTCTTACAGATGAATAGTATAGAAAAATCTTTTTCTTATAGCTGAGTGATAGAAAGAAAATATTAAAAAAAATCAGAGCTCAAGAATAATTTTGAAGGCTGGGGAGATAACTTGGCAGTCTAAATGCCTGCCTGATGTATGCAAAGATCCAGGTTTGATCCCTGGTACCGCATGCTGCAGTGGCCCCAAAACCAAGGGTGTTGGGGAGGCTGAGACAGAGGGACCACTATGAGTCTGAGCTGCATAGTGAGACACTACCAAATAAATAAAAGATTAAAAAATTTTCTTAAAAAAGTAATTTTGAGAATTTTATGTAGAAAAACAATGAAGAGAGAATCGGTATAACACAGTGGCTGAAAATATGGAGTTGGCCAGATTGACCTTAATTTATCTTCTAGAAATAGAGTTGGGACCTAATTTTCTCTGTTCTTGACTAAGGGAAGTAGGAGAAGAGCCCCTTATAACTAGCTGGGTAAACACTGTCTCTGCAGACGTCTTTCTCCTTTATATATGTGAGTACCTGAGGTAAGAGTCGCCGTAATATGCACAGTAGAAGGAAATACACTGGAAACAATATGTCCTTATACTAACAAATAGGTAGGCAATGCATGAAATATGAGCGCAATGGAGAGGGCTACATGGATTGTGCTTCATCAACTAACAGTAGCTACAAATTATTGAACAACGACATTGACATTTTAAATTCATGTGGTAGTTTTATTTTTAGTTTCTCTTTCAGCTTTTGTTTTTTAGTTTGTCCCCGTCTGCATTCCTTTCTCGTGTCCGTACATGTCTGTAATACAGCTTAATTATCTTTTTATCCCTCTCTCCCCTCCTCCACTTCTTGATCCCTTTCTCATTTGATCAAAATCTATCTTGTAACTTCTCATTATGTATCTTTTATTCTGCAGTTTGCTTGTATTTTGGGTTTCTCATGCAAGAGAAATCATGCAGTATTTAAGCTTGTGTGTCTGATTTAGTTCACTGAATATTTGGTTTTAAGGTGCATCCATTTTCCTAGAAATGACTCAAGCTTATCCATCTTTATGGCAGAGGAGCGTACCATTTCCACACAGGCTGTATTGATTTATATTCCCATCAGTGGTATAGTGGTATGTAAGAGTTCTCTTTTCTTTCTTTCTTTCTTTCTTTCTTTCTTTCTTTCTTTCTTTCTCTCTCTCTCTCTCTCTCTTTCTCTCTCTCTCTCTTTCTCTTTCTTTCTTTTCTGTATTTGGGACACAGTCTACAGGGTGTTCAGGATCTCACTATATAGATCAGACTCATAGTGACCCTCCTGTTCTCAGCCTTGCAAGTTCTGGGATTATAGGTGCGTGCCACCATGTCCAGTCTCAATCACTGTCTCAGCATGCCCTGGGAGTTGAGTTGGCATGGCAGGCCCTGGGAATTGAATCCCAGGAACCTGCACCTGCTTGCAGATGCTTTAATTCACTGAGCTATTAGGTTAGAACACCTGAAAGTAGAATGCCATAATCACTAGGCATTGGGATAGGAATGGCAGGAAGCAGTCAGTGGGATATTGGAGAGTAGGTGGAAAAAGAGAGATTTGCATGATCAAGGCATGTTGTATGAATGTATGGAAACGCCCAGAAATCATTAATATGTATAACTAATGTGTTAATTAAAATTCTTTAAAAACATTTTAGTTCATTTTCTTTTCCTAAGTCTGCAAAATAGGACTAAGGTTTCATCTCTCAAAGACCTTACTTTTCCAAAAGCCAGAAAATTACAGAAGTAGATTTCAAGCCAAGAGCAGCTTGTCATCCTTTCTCTCTACCTCAGTTTCCCCACACTGCTCTTGCTTTAAGAAATCTCAGAGGCAGCATATTAGACGTGGCTTACTCAACATAACATGAGAGGTGCTGCTCCCCTTCATAATAGTGAGCACAGTGATGAACATAAAATCATTCATCTCTGTCTGCATCATCCAGATTGAAGAACCACATGAACACTGAAAGAGCACTTTTGTGATTAGGTTGATTGGTATTTATGATCCTTAATGAGATGTAATATGGTCATTTGTGCAAAGCACAAGCATATCCTCAACTCAAGTTGTCATGTAGCCAAGTGGAAATTACATGGGCAAGAGAGCATCACAGCGGCACTGCATCCTGCAGCAGCAGGATGCATGTAACTGCCAGGAGTCTAATGCGTCCATTCATGTCTGCTATTTGTTTACACTGGAGATCTTTGAATCCATCCAAACTTACTTAAAACACTTTTATTTATCTTGTGTTTTACATTAATCATAGATTTCTGTGTATATGTAAGGAATAATTCTAGGGTTCCATGGCACCTTTGCTCTGATTCTCTGAGTGATGATAGTGAGCACAACCTACCGCAGTAACATACATAACCAGTCATCCTAAACACAGTCCATGTCTATTTATTTATCAATTAATAATATATATTAGTAGCACCTAAAATACATTTATTTTGGGGAATTGGTATGTGTGTAAAATAACATGTATAAAATATCTATATTATTATATTTCCCCTGCTTTTGTCCATTTCCTAAAGTCTATCTGCCTACTTTATACCATCTGTCTTTTAGTTTGCTCTTCATTTACATTTTACTTTTCTCATGTAAAATAAGTGAACCATGTGACATTTAACTTCATGTGTCCGATTTATTTCACTTGTTTCAGTGGTGTGTATGTGTGCGTATGTATGTATGTATGTATGTATGTATGTATGTATTTAGCTCAAGGAAATTTTGGCAGGAGTATAAGTCTGTGTATCTGCGAAGATATAGGATATGCTATTCTGACATGTATCCTTAAATTTGTAGATTTCCCATTATCTTTTTTCTTAAAAACCACTAGCATGTTTTTCGTTTTTATAATATCCTCAGTTCAAAAATGTCGTATGAATGGATAGTACGTGACTTCTTGGAACTGGCTATTTTTCAATTACCGTAATGATCTGGGGGATTTATCTAAGTTGTGTGTATAAAGAGTTGCTTTCTTTTTTTGTTAAAAAATAGTCCACGATATGCATAGACTACATTTTTTGTTTAACTATGTACTCACTGAAAGACTTTTGAGTTGTTTCTAGATTTTGCTGTTATGAATAAAGAAGACATAAGTATTTATATATGAGGTTTTGGATGTGTGTCTAATTTTAGGGAATAAATTCCTGACATAGTAATTGTTTGGCCATGTATTAATTATATGCACAGCTTTGTAAGGTGCTGCTAAACTCCTTTCTGGAGTAACTGTACCATTTTATGTATTTACCAGTGTTCAAATGATCCCTTTTTACTTACTCTTTTTTTATATTTGGAAATGTCATTGTTTTTAGAGTCATTCTAATAGAAGCATAATGTAATGAAATCTCATTTCGATTTCACTATGCATTTTCTTTTTGCGGAACCAGGAATTGAACTCAGGTCCTTGCGTTTGCCAGTCAAGCACTTATTCTACAATCTCCCGAGCCCCCACTATGCATTTCCTAATGGTTAATGAAGCTGAATATTTTCCTGCGATTGTGTGCCATCTCTATATCTTTTTCAGTGAAATCTGCTTATATCTTTTTACTTATTTTACAGTCATATTATTTGCTTTTTCCTTATTAGGTTGGAGAATTCTTTCTTACTTTTGAGGTGTGAGAATTCTTCATGTATTTGAGATACTTGCAAAAAATTTCTTTAATTATTATAATATTCTATAGTTAAGTATTTGTCTCAAGTTTTGGTAGTCTTTTGTCTTTAAGGAATTGATTTGATTTTCTTAAGATGTGCAATTATATGTGTAAAGTATTTTTTAACATATTTTGTTATCCTTGTAATAGCCGACTGCAGGATTTGTTGTGATGTTTTATTCCTGTTATTGATGGTTTATTTCTTTTCTTTGTTTTGCTATAGTTTTATCAATTTTATTTATGTTCTCGAAGAACAAGGTTTTGGTTCTTTTGATTTTTTTCTATTAATTTCCTGTTTTGAAATTCTGATCCTATGTGTGTTACTTACTTTTATATTTTTTTTTATTGCATTTTAAAATTATCTGCTTACTTTCCACTTTTCTTTCTTTGCAACTTTTTTTCTCTCATTTTTTCATATTTTTAAATTTGATTAGGGAGGCCATTCTCTTTACATTTATATTATATTCTGAGGGAAGTAAGGAGCAGCCACATTTCACGTTAGAGATTAATCTTCCTTGCCATCAAATATTTGCTGAGCAATGATTGAGCCGCTCAGCACCGGTCCTGATTCAGCACTTGACTTGGTCAATTGGGCCCAGAGTTACAGGTCAGACACGCCCTGTGGTACTATTACTAACATATCTTTTAAATTAATGATTTAAACATAACTTTAAGGAATAAGATTTAATTTTATGGCCTCTTGGTTATTCTTTAGTACATTAATTAAATTTAATATTTCATTCTCAAACTAAAGTGACATTAGAGAATGTGCGGATTTTATGCCCATAGGTTATTTTCTCCAATATAGAAAGAACCTGAGTTGTGGCACAACTAAAACAAGTCAGTGCCTTCTGATTCTACATCTGTGTCCCCTGCTTATTTTGGTAACATTGGTCTGTCAATAACATGCATCTATTAATTTGAAAATAAACAACCAGTCATCTCTTAATAAAGGTGAAGCTTTCTCTTGTTTTTAACCCCTTTCCAATCCCATAGATTCTTTCAGTAGCCATAGCTACAAATAGCATAGTTTAAAGCATTCAGGATTATTTCTTCAATGAGACATTTCTATGGCTTAGCTGAATATTTGGTTCCACTCAAAATTTGATGAAAAATGTGATATTTTAATAGTTCTGAGTACTTGGACTACTCTGGAATGATATGAAGAAGTAAATAAGTATGCTCGATTATAAAATAAGTAAAGAAATAACATTTTAAAAGTGAAAAACTCTGTTCCTTTATCCAACATACGGCATTCAATCTTTTATTAAGTTGTGCAATAAGTGACTCCTTTATTTTGTATATATTACTTACATACTGAAGTTACTCCTTTAAGGACTGGCAAGATAGCTCAGTGGACTAAAGTGTCTACTTAGGCAAAGTGCAGTGGCCAGGGTTTGATCCCCAGCATACCATGCTGGCCCTGTAATCCCAGCACTTGGGAGGCTGAAAACAGAAGAATCACCAAGAGTCCTATCTGTGTAGTGAGAAACTATAGACCATGCAGATCCTGTACCAAATACAGAAAAAAGAAAAAAAAAAAAGAGAAATTACTCCTTTAACTCCTTTAAGAAGTCTTTTATTTTTATTTTTTAAAATGTATTTTAGTACAGGGTCTACAAGGTCTCACTATGTAGATCAGACTTGTAGTGATTCTCCTGTTTTCAGCCTCCTAAATTCTGGGATTACAGATGCCCGCCACCATGCCCAGTCTCAAACGTTGTCTCAGTGTGTCCCAGGTGTGGGGCCAGCATGGCAGACTGGCGATCAAACCCCATCCCAGTGTTTACCTAAGTAAAAAAGTCTTTTAAAATGAAAAACCATTCATAAAAAGAAAAAATAGCTCACTTTTCATAAAGTTGCACACAGTGAGGTAAAACATAAAGGCAAATAGTTCCTGCTATTGACCAGGCAGCACTGTAATCTCCATTGCTATACGTATAAACTCATTGCTAATCCTATAACAACTATAAATGTTGGTATTGTTATTCCTATTTTAAAAGTTAGGAAACTAAGTCACAGAGAGTTTGCAACACATGTTTAACAGCACTTGGTAATTAATGCTGAAGTTCTTTAAGATGGAATATTTAGGGAGAATATGCAACCCAATGTCATGGCTATCAATGAGCAAAGAAAAGCTGTGTCATGTATTATCCTACTGAGCAGTAGCTCATAAGCACATTGATAATATTGATCAATAAGAATGTTAAATAAAGAAGTCTCAGTAAGATATACCAAAATGATGAGGTATTTAAAAAATATCAGGCAGCAATGTGATATGAGGATTTTTGTTTGCTCTTAAACACCACTGTCAATCTTGAGTAACTTCATTTTCTCTTGAATGTTTCTGTTGTATGTTTTTGGCAAATGTACAGGAACTTAATGAGTAAACTTTGCCAAACCTGCAGCTTTGTAAATGCATCAGATGCAAATTACACCAACTGCTGCTCCAGAGAGAGGGTCCTCAGCGTTTCACTTTATGACTTGAACTGCCTGCCTAATGGGCTGTGCGGGCCTCCTCATTTGTCTTGCACAAAAATGCAAATATGTACATCTATGTGTGCGAATATATATGCACACATACCAGTTTTAAAACCTATTAAATTTAATATCAATCAGACAAAGGCAAAATTCATGCTTTCAAAAGGAGAAAGAATAAAAACTTTATAGTTTGCAAGAGAAAAAAGGTTTTAGAGAAACAGAAAATGATGAAGAAACTTTGTTATCCATATTGATGAATGCCATTGTTGGGAGAAGTCCCGTAATCTTGGTGCAGAGTATAAAGATGAGTGGGGAAGGTTTGCTCTTCATTAAGAAATAATTCTTCTATGATTTCTTGCTTAGTCAAGTCATCTGAGGGAAAACGGATACATGCAATTGATTTTGGAGAATGCTGATGATTCTATAAAGCCAGAGAAATATTTGATTTCATGGTTGGCCTGAGAAAAAGAGGTAAGATTATTTTCTAACCCATATGAAATAATTCTATGCATAAGAAAATGGAATACTATTAAAGACTAAGTAAAGTTACCATCATGTCATAAAGGACCTCATAAGATATTTCAGGAGTGAGGAAATTTAATTGAACATCATGATAATTTACTGATTGTCTTTTAAGTATAAGGCCCTACTGGAGAAGGTCACATTAAAACTGAAGACTGAATTTATCCACCAAATGAGGCCATGTCCTTGAAGAAATTGAGTAATAATCAAATAAATATTTCCAATTTGAAAATGGTCAGGCAGTTTTAATATTGTTACTGGTTCTCTGGGGTCCACAGACCCAAAAGTCTACAGTCTAAATGTGTTCCCCATAAATTTATATACTGAAATCTAACACCACTATGATGGTACTAGGAAGGGGATTTCAGAGAAGTGATTAGATTGTAAAGGTGGAGGCTTCCTGAGTGATACTGGGCCCCTTATTAAAGAGGCTCCAGAGAAGACCCCTTTTCCTTGGAATTCTGCAGGGGCCCACCTATAGGAGATCATCTAGAATCAGAAAGTAGGTTTTTGGAAGACACCAAATCTGTGGGCAATTAGATCTCCAGTCACCAGAACTGTGAGAAATAGATTTCTGTATGCATAAAAGACAGTGTTTATGGTATGTTCTTATGGAATTCTGAACAAAGACAAGAACTAGGATCATATAATTATCCTAGTGGACTGTGGCCTCATGTGGCTTCGTCACTATGCCATTTTTATGAGATTCAGTTCGAGCTCTGTTCCCAATGTGCTTTTCATACCTGACCTACACACAGCTGTCTGCTGCTCGTTTCCTTGTGTGCATTGTCTCATTGTGTCACAGCTCACCTATAGAAACCATCCTGGCAATAACCTTGGTAGCATTGTGTTAGGCACTCTTGTTTTCATTTCACTGCACTTCCTCCCTTCTGACACCATCCACAGTCATAGAAGAGTGCT
>PVKN010044222.1:0-10121 GCA_004027915.1 Capromys pilorides
CATAAATGAATAAAGCACACACATACATCATCCAAAAATTTCTGCAAATTAAACGTCAGGCTCTTTGGATAAAGGAGGTAGAGACTGCTAACAAGGATCTGACTTTCCCACATCCTCATCTGGAGGCGTGCTGGCGATGACCCTGCTTTCTAGTTCATTTTCCTGTGTACATATGACTGACAGTCCAGTTTTTGTTGGAATGAAGGCTGTTGGCTGAAGACCACCCTCAGATCCTTGAGACCACACACAGTTCCTTCCTATGTGGGCTTTTCTAACATGACTGCTTACTTGATCAAGACTATTAAGGAGAATCTCTGATCTCAGGGTGAACCTGGTGTCTCCCTGACCCTCTATAGGACTCTTTTTTTTTTTTCTTAACTAAATCAGACTAACAGGGATAATCTGCTTTTAGTAATTTACTCACAGTAGATAGACTCAAACCTTGATTACATGTAGAAATTCCTGCAGCTTCTGTTGGCTGGAAACAAGTAGCATGAAAATTAAGGAGTGGAAATCCTAAATAATTTTCCTACCATAATCTTCATCCGTTTAACCTTTAAAACCATAATTCGCCAAGGCTGTTCTTGGATATTTTTCTTTCTTGTCTGTTGTGCTGGACATTTTCCATCTGTCATTTTCCATTTGCATTTTCTCTATCTCTGCTTGACTTGTACCCTCCTAGGTGACTGGAGCACCCTGACACAAATGTTCCTTTGCCCTTCATGTCCTATCGGAAAGAGAGTAGGAGTGGGTGTTTGGCCCCCTTGCTGCGAGGTGGTCGCCACAGACTGACAGTCACAGCTCTTATCTGGGGATGTCTCGGTTCAGTGACCCCGTTGGATTCCTAGTCATTCCTTTCTCTCCTGGATCTGTTAGACTGTCATCTGTTCAGCTCACTCATTATTCCTTATTCTGTAAACTTCGACACATTGGTCATTAAAAGAGTTCCTTTGTTGAGTTCTTCTCAAATTACATGGTCAGACTTGACTCATACACTCTTCTGTCTTGATGTCATCTAGTCTCATGGTTCTTCTATTACATTATTCCACTGATGACTCTTAGATTTCTATCCACAACCTGGACATTTCCATTGGGATTCTTACCAGGAATTTCCACTTGGATATGTTATATGTACCGCAACCTACAAATGTCCCAAATTTTGGACTCAGCAGAATTCCATGTGTAAACTGTACCTCTCCACATACTTTCCTGTCTCAGTAAACTGCAGCATCATTCTTCCAGCTCTGTAGGCCGAAAGTCTGCAGTCATCTTCTGCTTCCCTATTTCTCGAGTGCTCGCTGTCTCATCCAACAGTGATCCCCTATTTGTATCTTCAGTGTACGCGGCTCTGAGGACGTCTCACCTCTCCTGCTTCCTTTCTGGCCCAAGCTCTCATCACTTCCAGTTACTTGAGGAAAGTTTTCCTATGTCTTCTTGCTTCTTCTCATGCTCTTCATTCTTCACTTCAGTCTTTCTCATAAGGCGGACACCAAGGATTTTCTTTTCCTTCAGTTTTTTTTTCTTTTTAAATTAGTTCATATTTGCAGTACATAATGATTATATTCCCACGTGAACTGGTATATGTACATACAGCATTTTAATTGTTTTTAAAATCCCCTTCACTCCCTCTTTTTAATTTTTTTTTAAAATTTTGTATTCATTTATTTGGCACAGAGTTTCATTATGCAGCTTGGACTCATGGTGATTCTCCTGTCTCAGCTTCCCGAGTGCTGGGATTACAGGTATACATCACCACTCATGGTTTTGTGGCTGGTACAGCATGCTGGAGTTCCAGGGCTGGCAAGGTATCAAGTACTGAGGACCAAACTTCAGTACTTGCACTTGCCAGACAAGTACTGAAAAAAAAAGAAAGGAAGGAAGGAAGGAAGGAAGGAAGGAAGGAAGGAAGAAGGGAAATTTATCGTACAGCATTCTGGTTATAACTATGATGATACATAGTTGTTATGATTTAGACTAAGAATGTGCCCCAGAGGCTCCCTGCACTCATAGCTGGGGCTTTTGGAAGGTGGTGGAATCATGGGATGAAAAACTGCCTCGCCTAAAAGTGGGGTCTGGGTGGAAGACACAAGATAGATGGGGCATGAACTGGAGGGGGGCATCTCCCTGGCCTCCTTTCTCCCTCTGTTTCTTGGCTGCCAGGAAGAAAGCAGCTTTCCTCTAGCAGCTGCTTCTGCTGTGCTGTTTCTGTCAGACTCGGGACGGGCTCATAGCTCCAGTCAGGTTGTGCAGGAGGCCGAGGCAGGAAGGTCACTATGAGTTTGAGGCCAGCCAGGGTGAGACTCTCTCTCCAAAGCAAAACAAAACAACAAGAATAAAAACCAACAAGAGCCCAGATCTCTCTCTTAAGTTGTGGGTATTAAGTGTTGGGTCCTAACAATTAGAAAGTAACCAAGACACTGGTATTATTTTAAAATTCTGAGAGTAGATACTAAGTGTTCTCACAAAAAGTCCTAACTACATGATGTAATGCATTTGTTAATTAGGGGTATTAATCATTCTACAATGTATAATGTATATGTGTATCATTATTTTATACATTGCAAATACATCATTTTCCCATCAGAGAAGAAAGAAAAGAAGAGAGGAAAGAAGGAATGCCAGTAAGCATGCCAACCAGCAAGCCAGCCTAGGACGCTCCATGCGCTCTGTCCCTTTGCTAGAGTGTCAACTGCTGTCCTCTCCACTCTACTCACTTAGTCCTGTTCTAGTCCACACTAGTCTCCTTCACTTTCCCACGCATGTTCCCGCCTTCAAGCCTTTGCACTTCCTGGGCTGTTTCCTGGGACCTCTGCCCCCCACTCTCTATATAGCTGACTCCCTCAAATGTGAAAATCGTGTTAGGTTTTCTCCAGCACTTTTGACACCAAATTGCCCTCTTCCTTCCATTTTGTTGTTTTTCTTTCTCTATACTTTATTTCCAGGAACGTTTACACTATGACATAGTGTACATTCGCTTGTTTATTTATGTCTGTTTCCCCGTACTGTTCCCATTCCTTTCGCCTACAAAGTTCTGTCGGATAGAGACTTTGCTCTATTCATGTATTTTTCGCCAGTACCTGGAATGCTGCTGGGCATATAGTAGATACTTAAAATACAGTTGCTGAATAAATGAAAAGCAAGAGAAGAAAAGTCAGTTCATATATTAAGGTATTATACAGCTTTTTAAGTAAAATCTATAAAAGTTGTAGAATTGTTCTAGGGGTCCTTGTTTGGGGACAATGCAGATATATTTGTGGAACCAGGGGGTTGGTCTTTGGCTTAGCTCCCAATCTTGAGACTATTTTTGCTTTTTTCTCTCTGTTTCTTGATGGGATTGAACATTTCCTAATAAACTAGCTTCTCACAGTGAGTGGACCATCCCAAGCCTCCTCCATGTTTATAGAAGTCCCATGCCAGCTGCAGCCTCAGGCCGGCTGCCTGGCTCTGACCACTCCCTGCACTGGCTTTGTGCTCTGTTTCTGGTTCATGCAGATATTTATCTTGATTTTGTACCCTGCTAATGTCATAATACTTTTATCTTCTTATGTGCTTCTAACCATGGCTGAATGTTTAGAATAGAGAGGGTGTGGTAATTTATGAACTCACTAAACCCTCTTGATTAGAAGTCCCCATACATTGCTAAACAATGTTTGCATTGTTACCAAACCCAAGATCCAGGAGACAGCACATAAAAATTCAGATTTACCGTTTGTCTTGGAAATTGGTAACATCTGGCAGCGCTAGGCCTGCATTTCTGCATGTGACCACTGCCTGGAGGTGAGTTACTAAGGCCCGTCTGTGGGTCATGTCCTTTGCAAGTTGCCAAGTCCTCACCACTGCATAGTTCTCTCAATTTGACAGGAATGACTTCACTCCTTTGCTTTATCTGTGTAACCCCTGTAGGCATTTTAATTTGTGATCCCATTTAGAGTGCACGATGAGCTAAAGCATCAGGTAATTTATTAAAAAGTTAAAAATAAAATGCACAGGGGCTGGCGAGATGGTTCAGTGGTCTAAAGCGCCTGCTTAGGAAAGCTCAGGCAACTGCAGGGACTGCGGTTCGATCCCCGGCACCACATGCTGCGGCAGCCCCCACCACCAGGGCAGGCTGAGCCAGCCACAAAATAAATAAAATAAAGAAACAAATAAACACAACAAGCAAACAAATAAATAAATAAAAATTTAAAAAAAAAAATGCACAAAAACAAAAACATAGTCCTTATTTTGAACAGTACATGAGAGAGAGAATTTGAATTTTTTCTTCTTTGTACAAGTTTTTCTTCTATTTTGTTGAGCTCAAAGCTACCAAACTTGAAGCTTTTCTCTTCTAGGTTAGAATATACCATTATTTAAAGAATATTCCTCCCATAAAAATGTCAAGTAAAACTTTATATGAGGGTATGCCCTGGAATAGAGTGATACTATTACCCATGTGTAACGTGACAATGAAAATGTAATGTGTGTACTCGTGGTCTTGATAAATTTATTTTGTCAAGAAAGAACAGATTCATTGGGTGATATCAGTATACTTTTTCATCCTACTTTGAACTGAGCCATTCTGAAAGCCAAGTTTTTCAACACAAGAACCCAGGCACTTAGGTCCTTTCGAGCATCTACTGCATGCATCTTTCTCAGAATGACCCGTTGTCATTTTCAAGTGGCCCAGACTTCTTGAAGTGTCAATGTGTGGTTCACCCTAAATAGTGACTGCTGCTCGAAATATGTAGGTGTTGCCAGAGCAGCATGTGCTATGTGTTTGTCTACCTTATAGGACTTGTGGAGCATCAGGAGATCCTCTTGCTCTTCCTGTTGGCTGTGCCAGGGTGTCCCGGTGCCAGCAGTGACTGCATTACTCATGTGTTCAGGTTATTGCAGCAAAGCTATTGCTTATCAGCAAGTAAATCCTCTTATGACTGTGTCGCTCATCACCGTATTACAGATTGCAGATTGGCAAAGGCAATCTTGCAGTGCTGCGGCTTGCTGAGTACTTTGCCAGAAAACTCATCATCTCTGACTCATGACTCATATCGTTTATTACGTATCTGGGCCTAGATGGTCCAAAGAGTTTGATTTTAAAAAGTATGATTTTGAAGATGTGATTGAAGCCATTTTTTGTTCCACTATTTCCTTTCTATAAAAGTATAACTCTTTATTTAAAGTGAACATTTATAAAGAGTAAACGCAGGACCAGGAGACAGCTCAGTGGCACAAGTGCCTACTCAGCAGCCACAAGGTCCTGAGTTTGGCCCTGCTACCGCAAAAAAAAAAAAAAAAAAAAGAAAAAGAAAAAGAAAAAAAAAGAGTTAGTGCACTTTTTTGTTGGAGGGGGGGCGGGGACCGGGGATAGAACTACTGAGCTATTTCCCTGGCCCCTAGTTAATACATTTTTAAGAGTCATTACTTCCTTTGGATAAGACTCAAAGAAAATCCATTATTAGGCACAACTAAACTTTAATAATAAAATTAGATATTTGATCTCCAATCTAACTTTTAAAAAATTATTTATTTATTTATGTATTTATTTGGTACAGGATCTCACTATGTAGCTCAGACTCATAGTAGTAGTCTTATCCCAGTCTCCCCAGTGCTAGGATTATAGGCGTGTGCCATCACACCTCCTTTTGGGGCCTGTGCAGTGCATTCGGAGTACAGGGGCTGGCTTGGCATACAGTACCAGGGACCTAAGCCAGGTCCTTGCACTTGCTGGGTAGGTGCTTAGACCACCGAGCTAGCGCCTCAGCCCCTAATCTAACTTTTAAACCCAACCTTACTTTTTCTCCTAAGCTTAAGTTATAAATATTGTTTTCATTTGTTATATTTGTAATTTTGCTTTTGTTAACTACAAATCCTAATGATTGATTCCGTTCAGTATCTGATCTTGCTATGAAACAGAAAATATCTCATTACTTAGAAGCTTAAATATTGCATGTTTCCTCTTGTGTGAGAATTCCAAAATACAAGTGAAGCGCAAAATGAAAAGATATATAAAGAGTTGGCCAAATAGCTCAGCATGCAAAAACAAAACAAAACAAAACAAAACAAACCAAGGGAGCTGGGGAGATAGCTCCATGGCACAAGTGCCTGCCTGGCAAGTGTAAGGTCATGAGTTTGAATTCTGGTCCCACAAAAAATAAATAAATAAATAAATAAATAAATAAAAATTAAAATATTTTAAAAAAATTAAATAAATAAAATAGCAAGCAGACACAGGGGCTGGGATTCAATCCCCAGGCCTACGCTACCAACCCCACTCCCAGGGCCTGCTGAGACAGCAATTGAGACTGGGCGTGGTGGTGTATGCCTATAATCCCAGCTCTTGGGAGGCTGTAAACAGGTAGATCACTATAGTCTGAGCTAGTAGTGAGACCCTGAACACCTTGTAGACCCTTCCCTAAAATACAAACAAAAAATGAAAGAAAAGAAAAGATATACAATAAGAAGAAATAGGGAGATTGGTTGTTTGCTAATGGGAAGAGGACTAAGAGACGGAGGAGGGGAAAAGAAATGAAAAAGAATTTACCATGTACGCCACGTGCCAACTCCCACCAGGTAGAGTGTTCTTTTGTAATGCAAATGTCTGCTAATACAGCATAAAAAATGAAATAATAATACTCATGAAAAAAGTCAAATTACACTTTTCTGAGAATGTTTGGTTCCTTGGATGGGTCAGAAAGATGCATTTTTCTCAATTTCTCTATTTCTCCTGACCCAGAGGTAGGGTAGTCCCTTCTGAACCATCTAGAAGGAAGTTTCTGTTACATCAAAACTGGGTCTTTCCTTTCAGAAACTGTGACAGTTTCCATTTCCCCTCCTTAATATTCATATATGCGTAGAGCCTATAATCCTCATTGAAAAAAATCTAAGAGATTGGCTGGCCTCTTCTGTCTTCTTGAGATGTGCTGCAATTTTATCTTAAAAATTCTAATTTTGAGGGCCAGGGAGACAGCTGAGTAGAATAAACACTTGCCTGGCAAGAGCAGGGTCCTGAGTTCAATCCCCGGTACTGGAAAAAATTTATAATTTCTGTAATTCATAATATTGAGTGAAATAAATCAGAAGTACAAATTTAAATATTCCATGATTTATTTTATATGAGAAAATAAAAATAAAAAGGAAAATAAGAGACAGATAATAGGAAACAGAGATAGATCCTTTAAAAAAAGGAAAGTAGACAAAGGGTTGGAGAGAATAGGGTAGGGAATAGGGGGGAAGGAAACAAAAAGAATTAACATGTGTTCTGTACATGTAGCAACTCCCCATGATAAATATAATCACACATACTGCAAATATGTACTAATAAAAAAAAAGGAGCTCAGTATTTCCTGTGTCCTTAACAATACCATGTTGGGGTGAGAGTTAGGGTTAGGGTTAGCGTGAACTACATCGATGGACCAGGACCCGGAAGGCATCTCCTCTAGTTAGACTTGTCTAGGTGGCCAAGACAGAGAGTCATTCAGGTCGTTTCCTATGAAGACGGACAATTGGTAAAGCCATGAGGGAGGAATAGCACCAGAGCAGAACCTCTTAACAGCTCTCTGGTGTCCCTCACGGACTCCTCTGCACCACTGTTTGGAAACCAGCTGCTGCAGTTGTAGTTACCCAACTGCAAACTTGCCTTTCTTCCTTTCTCAGATTTAGAGCTACTTTGGGTATTATTTGAATTCCGACTGCCTTGTGACTCACAGTGTGGTCAGCATGATCAATACTCCTTGGGAAGCTGTTAAAAATGCAGAATCACAGATTCTCCATCTAGGGTCGAACCCTGTTCTGCATATTAACAAGATCCTCCAATCTTAAGTAGTGTTACTCTGATGCAGTGACCATTTTCATTTTTTCCCACTTCACCAGCTGCCAGGCCGCATTTTTCTTTATCCATTTGTTATCATTATCTAGTTTAGATTTCACAGGTCATTGTGTAAACAATGCTTTTACCTTCCTTGTCCTGCTTTCCTAATTTTTTCCCATTTGTGTGACAAAATGCCCATGCCTGGATAAATGGATCTATATGCCTTCTCTATGCCTGTGCCTGAATAGCTTGGCACTGCCACAAGAGTCACTCAACAAGGCAGCCTAGGCCAACACACCGGGCCTGCCAATTCTTCTGTGTTTCCCTGGTAAATTTCCTCTCAAATGGAGTATTTGGGGCTTTAAGCACATGTAAAATTAAAAATTCTACATTCTATTCAAGCCTCAATTTTTCTTGATTCCTCTTCATTCTCAACAGATGACTTCACCTCCCACTTTCTGAAGAAAATAGCAGGCGTCAGATGGGAACTCCCTCAGCTCCTTGCTCTTCCAAATTCATAGAGTCCCATCTGCACCCATGTTCTCTTCCCCTGCTATTTTAGTACAGTAAGCATTTCTCTTCTCATAGAAGACCAACCCCTCCACCTGTGGCTTGGCTTCCACCCCCTCATGCCTTCTAATTTCACTCCCAAACTTACATTAGCAGGTTCGCCTTCCCCCGCCACTATGCTCCCAGTCGGCTATTTAGTCAACATGACCTTCTCAAGTGGACCATTTCCAATCACATTGAAATATTCTCATGTCTCTTCCATCTGAAAAACAACTTTTCCTTCATTCTTTATCTTCTTTCCAATCTCTAATCTCTCCTATTTCTGGCAACGTAAATTTTCTAAAGCTCTCATTGCTTGGTGAGTCCATTTATCACCCCTAACAGACTCTTCAACCTTCTCCAGTTTGGCACTTATTCCCAGTCCTGGACGGTAACGACTTTGGCGAGGGCCACCAATGACCTCCATGATTTAAATCCAGTGGAAAATTTCCAGTTTTTTTTTTTTTTTAATTTCACAGCACTCATGCTCAGTCCATTTTTTAAAACATGTGTTGTGTTTATTCTGGCTTCCAAGACACCATGCTGTTCAGTTTTTTTTTTTTTCCTCCTTTGTAACATTTTTTTCTCTATTACTTTGCAGATTTACCATTCTCTATCCATGGTACTAAACAATTTTCCCTTTTCATTTTGTACTGTGTTATAGGTTAGGTCCTCTAGATTACCTGTGGTTGAGATTGAATTTGAAGCACAAGATATTTATTATTAAGCAATACTTATGGAAGGAAAGTGGAGGAAAAAGAAAGATGTTGAAGTCTAACTTGGGCCAGCTCAGTAAACATTCTGAGTCACGGGCTTAGCCTACATTGAATGGAAGTGGCTGGACTTGCACATTGCTGCCTTGTCATTCACCAGGGAAGCAACGAGGGGCTGTGATGAGGGAGATACTGAAAGGGCTGAGCTCACAAGGCTGTTTGGGCATCTCATTCTCTGTTAATCTGGGAATCAGAGCTTTTCTTGGAGGGGGAATTAAGCAGTGGATTTCTGTGTTGACCATATGTGGTCTCCTCTAGGTAGAAGTGGTTTTTTTTTTTTTGTCTTTCTGAGACAGAGTCTCACTATTCAGTTCACGCTGGCCTTGAGCTCACTTTTGTAGCCCAGGCTAGTCTTGAACTCACACTGATCCTCCTGCCTCAGCCTTCCAAGTGCTGGGATTACAGGCATGCACCACCACACCCGGCCCCTAGGTAGGAGTTTTGATGTTCATGGTTCAGTTTTCATCACTTGATGGATGGTTCCAAAATGTGTACCTCCAGGTGAGCTCTTGATCCTTATACCCAGCTGCCTGCTCAGTATTTCTACTTGGAAGCCTCTAATAGATCTCCAATTCAACATATTTAAATCCATCAGTCAATAAATCTTGTTAAATTTCCTTTGTATACATGTGTAAACTTGTCCATTTCTCTCTTTTCTACCTCTATCAGTCTAGCAACCCACAACCCATGTTCTATGGGCTGCACACCTGCAAACTCTTGCTGCATAGTTTCCCCATGTCCATTATTTCCCCTTCCCTCAGTTTACAGTGCCATATCTGGAGCGATGCTTTCAAGTGCACATCTGACTACATTAGTTCTGTTCCATGCCTGACTCCCACCCCTTCAGGATGTTGCCATGTTATCTAGAGATCAAAATATTTTCAAGGATTTGTGTGGTACTTGTGTTTCCCAGATACCCTGACTTCATTTTCTTTTTTCTTGATTTTGCAGTTCTTTGACACTGATTTTTATTTGTTTTTCTGCTTGGCTTAGTGATAGAATCCCACAATACT
>PVKN010044223.1:0-10121 GCA_004027915.1 Capromys pilorides
CAATTTCTTTTCACAGTCCTCTTTTCTTGTCTGATCATCCTTTTCAGGCAGAACAAAGATTAAGGAAACAGGCATAAAGTGACTCACCTCAGTCTGAACTGATGTTGCCATGAGTTATT
This sequence comes from Capromys pilorides, assembly GCA_004027915.1. Taxonomy (NCBI): domain Eukaryota; kingdom Metazoa; phylum Chordata; class Mammalia; order Rodentia; family Capromyidae; genus Capromys; species Capromys pilorides. The sequence goes on from PVKN010044223.1 coordinate 120, forward strand.
ACTATAATGAGTGCAAATGTATTTTCCATTTGAATCAGAACATAAGTAAAAAGTTTACATAGTTAAGATAGAATGATAGTGCTATATTTAGCTTTGTGCAAGGTCTACATTATACCTGAAAAAAGTGCTATTATTTCATAATTAGCATAGTGTATCACAAATCAGTGATGTAAAAATTTAAAATAAAGAATTCAGTGTGAATAGGGACTATGATGCCTGTATTCTACTGTTGACACTTCAAATATATCTAAATAACCTCATCTTTATTTCTATAACAAAGGTTCCAAACCATAAAATAAATAAACAAATAGATCTATGTAATTTTCTTAAAAGAAACTGATCTTTGACACACATTTTACTACTTTTCTTCCTTTGGCGCTGAGCTGGGCTCAGCTCTTCCATTTAGTGGTCCCCACTTTCTCACCTATGAAATGTAACTGTCTAAGCCTAGGACAGACTGTGTGCTGTGCAGGATAAGCAGCTCACGTGTTCATTTACTACTGTCTGGTTAGCTGTGTGCTTGGAGGTGCGGTGCTATTTCCCTATCCATAGACGTTCTTTTACACTAACACTTTAGTAAACTTCTGCTATGGCAATGAACTTCAATAAGCTTCTTTCCCTTTAGAAATAAACAATTACACAGCCATTTACAAACAACTTTTGCTCTACTAAAATGGCTGACAAAGTGACATGCCCAGATATTAAAATTCACTTTTAACAGTGTCCTAGAAGGGTGTTAGGTACAAGGAGTGAAGAAATACAGTTTGTTGAGGAGAAGCCACACTGAAAGATGAAGATTTATCTTTCTCACAGCACCTGACAGCCATCTTATCAACCTTCCTCAGGAGGCTTTCAGAGCAGCAGAACACGTGCTCAATGAGCAGAATCTGGCTTGTCCTGCAACCACACTTATTGCTCCACCACCGTCAGAAGGGACAGCGCTATTCACTCATCAGTCCTTGGGCTTTATCTTCCAGACAAGCCATCTCCAGCCCAAGCACAGGTCAAAAAATAGAAGAGCCAAAACAAGAGCTCCTGGCACCAAGCAGCTGTGCCATGCTGGCCTAGCAAGTAAATATTTTAAACTCATGAGTTCATCTTTCATACATAGGGAATAACAGAATCTCTTTCTCTCCATTGCTACTAGCTCCTAAGAGCTCAGCAAAGAGCCGGGCACAGATTCCAGTCAGCCTTAAATCATCATCACGGTCAACACAAGGTTAAGCCAGAGTAAGTGGCTATAACCTCCATAGGAAGTAATGTGATGATATTGGTTCCATGCACAAAACCAACCCAAAAGCCTACTTCTAGAAATCCACTCTCCTTCTGAAATGAATTCATCACAGCATTATTTTCAAGAGCAAATTGCTAGAAGAAACAATGTCCACCAGTGGTATAATCATTAAATAAATCATAGTTCATTCTTATAGTGTGGCCAAAATAAGAACGAGGAAATTCAAACAGCCTGATGTAAACCATTTCCAAGATATTTTATTAAGTGGAGTGAAAATAAGAGTGTGACCTGCTGCCTTTTATCATTAAAAGGAAAAATTCTGTTTCTTATGCATAAAATGTTTCTGGATGTGATGTAAGAAGTTGTAACAATGGGACCTATGCAGGGAATAAATGGCTGGGTTAGGGACAGGATGAGGGGGCAGTGCACTAACTATTTGAATTTTATGTTTCTTTTTTAAAATATTTAGATAAAGATAAAAATAGTTTCACAAGACAATACTTTTCCCTCAATAGTCTTTCCACAAATACCATAAGACCTTAGATTTTTTTTTTTTTAAATATATATACACCAGTGGGGAAAAGGAGATTTTTGGGAACTCCATATTTTCAGTGGAAAGATTAAAGTAAGAAGGCAAAAGAAATAATGAGGTCTTACACTTTTGCAGTTCACCTTTACACTAAGAGAAAAACCTTACCTCAATTTTTTTCAACACCTCTGCAGCATGAAGGAGTGAAGCCACTTTGTCTGTACTTTTTGCGCTTTTGGATGTTGGGTCTGCTGAAGTAAAACCACCAATTAACATTGTTCTGTAACAGCAACCGTGATTACATTTTCATGCCTTTTTGTTTGCTGCTTAGCACAATGGTATGCCATGCCAGCTAGTCAAATAATCTTCAGAATGAATTAATTTTCTCAAGTAACAAACAAAAGAAATAAAATGAAACACCTCCCTGGTTTCCCAAGAGTGAATAAGTACTGCAAAAGGTATATTTGTGACTCTAGGCAGATATATTTTCAGTAAGCACTGCAAGTCTGCGCGGGCAATTAATATCATTAGAGACAAAACTGCTGAGGTGTTAACCCGGCAGGGCTATCGGGACTGCAAGAGGAAAGGCTCCCACAAAGCCGCTCCCCCAGGCCTCCACCCACTCACTGTCATGAAATCAGTGTTTAGGAGATTTGGAAAATGAAGTTCAAGAAAAACATGAGCTTGGTAACAGCAAGAGAGATGAAAAGAAGTAATATTCACTGCCACAAAAAACTATCTTTGGAGCGAAGATGAAAGTTGTTAAGCTAAGCACATCCATCATGTGAATCTCAAAACTCAAGGCAGCACAAATAAAATAAAATGTTTTAATGCCTCTGGGATACGGAATCTGTTTTACCCATATCAAAAATATTACTTTTTAAGGCCACTCTGAAACTGAGGGAATATTTCACATATGGATTCTGCCAGTCAGTTACCAAAGCATTATGATAGATTACAAAATTGCCCCATTATAGTCAGGAAATAGTATAGTTCTTTTCCAAAATCAAATTAAATACCTAGAAATTACTAACAGGAAAATATGGCGCACAAAGATGTAATTTTGTTAAAGATTATCATTTAACCTTTAAAGGAAGAAATGCTTGGGTTGCACGGGATGACCCACAGCTGATGGAATTACTATCGCGTCACAGCAACTGCCTCTGAGGAGCCGCTAGGGCCAGCTGTGTCAGGCAGGTCTGCTCATGCAAAGGAAGAGAGGGAGCGATGGGTAACTCTCTCTGCCTGTCAGCAGGGCAAAGACTGTTTAAGACAAGCACAGAAAATACAGCAACCCATCAACTAAGATCACAGTCATGGGGCTGGGGAGGCAGCTGAGCCCCGGTGTGGCAAAAAAAAAAAAAAAAAGATGACAATCATATTGTAACACTGATGCCTCAAACTATTAGCTAAGAATGTAATTCTTTCACATGAGTAAATCTTTCTCTTGAAGAACTTTTATCAAATTTAATGTCATAATATGTAAGCATGTTAAGCAGATACTATCCACAGTAGTTTATACTTAGAAAAATTACTAATTTTTTAATAAAAGGTCAGATGCAGATACAAGTTCACTCAATATTCCCTGCTTAGGGACAGGGTGATAGCTCAGTGGAATAAGTGCTTGCCTGGCAGTCACTAGGTTCTGAGTTTTATCCCTGGTACCACCAAAAAAAAAAAAAAAAGAGAAAGGAACAGAATATTTCCTGCTTATTCAGAATCGGGGGACAAGTACCAAACTACCAAAATTGCTAAATGACTATCTGAACCCCAAAATATTAAAATAATTTTTTTATCTTTAGCCAAATATAGGCATATACTTCACTTTTTCAGTTGTTTTCAATGCCTGTCAGTAGCTAGATTTAAAGAATCAACGATTTTCTGGTTTTGATATGAGAAAAGTATTAGAACAGGAGGAGGAAAAGTTTGCTGTTGCTGCTTTTTAAAATTTGTACTCTAAAATAGTCACTGTTGGGCCGGCGAGATGGTTCAGTGGTCTAAAGCGCCTGCTTAGGAGGGCTCAGGCGACTGCGGGGACTGCAGTTCGATCCCCGGCACCACATGCTGCGCCAGCGCCACCACCAGGGCAGGCTGAGCCAGCCACAAAATGAATAAATAAAAGAAACAAACACAACAAGCAAACAAACAAACAAATAAATAAATAAATAAATAAATAAATAAATAAATAAATAAAAAATTAAAAAAAATAAAATAGTCACTGTTGCCTGTGTAGGCAAGCACAGAGACCGGGGTTCAATCCCCAGCACCCTCAGCTGCGCCAGCCCCACATCTAGGTGCACTGAGCTACCTTATGGAGTCTCGGAGTGGTGGTGCACACCTGTAATCCCAGCTCTGGGGAGGCTGAAAACAGGAGGACCATGAGTCCAAGCCGCGAAGTGAGACCCTGTATCAAATATAATTTTTTTAAAAAGTGTTGAAATTGGGAAGATGCTCATTGTGGGGAGCTGGTGCAACACATCTTGATTCTTTTTAAGTCCCTCTCCACTCTCTCCATCTCTAGGGTTACTTAGTTTCTTAACAAGTGTTAGGAGCCATGGCAGCTAGAAAATTGGTCAAATGTGGAGAAGCAGGACTAGGCCTCAGCGCCTAAAGGAGACAAGCTACCTCAGTACTGACTAAACATCCTGGCTAGTTAACGTTGGTTTTTCGTCACTAAGCAACCTTGTGCCACCTGTTACTAACTTACTATTGTTGGTGGCGGGGTCATCTCACCAAAGCAGATGAGTCACCACCCAACCCAGCTTTTCTCTGTCTATCTTTTCCTATTCTATGCAGCCTTTCTCTCCTAGTTACACTGAGAACCACCGTTCCTTACATTTGACACCTGATCAGGATACCCAGTAGGAGATAAGCGTGGGTGGCAGGAACACTTCCAAAGGGAGGGAAGTGGAAGTGGACTGGGAAGAGCCAGCAGTATTCAGCACAAGCCTGCACTGGTACTGGCACACGAGGCGTAAAACTTGGGTTGGAGGCTCATTAGGGCCAGAAATGGGTTCAATGGGGCCAAAGAGATCAAGGAGTATAAAGAGAGAAACAGGTTTGAGAGAAGCTAAAAAGGAAAGTTATATGGAGTTGAAGATGGGAAAAACAGTTTCAAGAACCGTAGATGGGGCCGGCCAAATAGCTCAACGGATTAAAAGCGCCTGCAAGCAAACACAGGGTCCAGGCATTCGATCCCAGGGCGCATTGACAGGGCAACTGAGACAGTATGGTGGCGCACGCCTGTAATCCCAGCTCTTGGGAGGTGTAAACAAGCCGATCACTAGGAGTCCAATCTAGCATCGAGACTTTGAACACCCTGTAGACCATCTCTGCAAAAAGAAAAAGTAGATATTTATAGATGTATATAAAAATGTTTGTTTTCTTGGTTCCTGTATTTGTGTTACTTTCCAAAACCAACATAAAGGACTTAGCATGGAGTCCTGTTTTAAAATTAAGTTCCAAACAGGACAAGGAAGGTGGAGCAAAGGTATAGCAGACAGAGTTTGAACCCTCCATCTTTGCTCAATTAGATTTTAAAAAATGAAAAAGTTCGTTTAAATTGGGAGCAGTTGGTTCCAATCAGCAAGGCGCCACCACAGGGAGGGGCACAAACTGGGCTCTGGGAGACCCGTGCGTTCTGGTCTTAGGCAGACCCAGCTGGGAATCCCCAGCCTCCTGTGCATCTGTTTGCCCTATCCAGCCAGAGGTCAGTGCATACCACCAACCACAGTCCTATGCACCTGGTGCTAAGTTGGTGAGTCAAGACCATGGTACCCTGTGGCCTTGGCACTGGCTATGCGCACTGCTGGTATCGCAAATTTGTTAGGGTCAAGATAAGTGTCCATGTTTAAAATCTGGGCACAAATGAAACATCCAATGGACAGAACCAGAGGGACCGCAGGCACACACTGTGGCTGTGCAGAGGCCATGGCAGCTCAGAGACATGTTGCTGAGTTATAGATCAGGACTTCTGCCTCAAGAGAAGTAGAGCCATTTTCCTTATCTCCCTTGCAACTGGCACTAAAAGAAGCCAGGACAGGTGAGTGGGGGCAGCGGTGTTTCACTGTGTCTTCCCTGTTTCTGAAGTTCAAGTCCCTAACAATCTGAGACAAGTTGTGTGTCTTCATGAATCTGTACCCTTTAAAGCCCTAAAAGAACACAAGCTGCTGCTTTTTTTTTTTGGCGGGGCCAGGGTTCGAACTCACGACCTTGCACTTGCCAGGCAGGCACTTGTGCCACAGAGCTATCTCTCCAGCCCCGCTGCTGCTATTTTTGGCCCTACTGCTTCCTTTACCTTGACTGTAGTAGAAATGCTATGGCTCCAAATGACTGGAAAGGAATAGCTGAAGCATATTTGAATCCAGAAGATTATTGTGGAAAGGAAATTTCTTTGACTATTACATGGAACAGGCAACTCCAAATGTGGTTTACAACTTAGCCATTACAAAAGATATGCTAACTGGTGAGGGTGCCTCTGCTAGCACAAGCAATCAACTGACCTTTCTGTTGCAAATATATGCGCAAACTAAGATAGCTGCCATTAGGGCCTGGAGGGAACTTCCCTTTATAGGGTAAGGCATCCCTTAACCTGGCTTTCATATTAGGCAAGGCCCTGATGAACCAAATTTTTGAAGGTTTTGCTGCATGTTTATTGCAAGCTAATGAGAGGTTTCTAAGTGACAAAGAAGCTAGCAAATTAGTAGTTCAACAACTGGCCTTCGAACATGCAAATAAATGTAAAGAGGTCTTAACAGCCCACAAAAAGCGGGTTACCCTGCTGAGATGATTCGGATTTGTACAGATATTACCCCTCACTTGTACAGGGAGCTTCCTTGACAGCAGCTATTACTCAGGTTAGTCATCCACAGTGCAGAAAAAAGGGGGAAAGGTCTTTTGTTTTCGTTATGAGGATGAGGAACATTTAGCCTGAAAGCGTTCTGTTGCACCAAAGACAACACAGCCTTTATCTGTCTCTTCAGTAAAACCTTCCAGTCCATGTACTAGATGTAGTTGAGGGAACCATTTGACAAGCGAATGTAGATCTAAACTGATGTGGAAGGCCGACCCACTCAGGGAAACTTCCAGTGAGGCCCGCCTCAGTCCCCTCCCCTCCCAATCAAATAAACAATAATAAGCAGAGGCTTGGACCTCAGCTCCTCCTCCAGATTCCTATTAACTCCTGAAACAGGTCTCCAAATTATCCCTAGTGGAGTCTATGGATAATGCCCCAGAGTAGAGTGGGAATCTTGCTAGGCTACAACAATCTCATTTTAAAGGTCTTCAGATTTTTGCCTTGTGTCATAAATGCTGATTATTCAGGGAAATCAAATTATGATTCAATCCACCCAAACCATTGTTTGAACCACACCAGACTCACACGGACTCATCCTGCTCAATTGGTCATTCTTCCTTTGATACAAATTTTTAAATTATTAAACAGAAATATTGGATGAAAAAATAAAAATTAAAGGGAAAGCATTTGAAAGGGCTTTTTCAAATGCAAGTGTGGATGGCCTCCAGGTAAGGCAGCTGGGTGGCCCACCTGGAGATACAAAGGGCCATTCCTCTGGAATAGAGCTTAGCAGAAAAGCAGGAAGTAGAGGGGTTGTCTCTCTCCATTACAACTCATACTAAAAGAGAAATTTTTCTTTTTGCCCCTTAAGGTGATTAGATTAAAAGGCTGTTTCCATGCTAAAGGTAAAAACAATTTTCTTTAAAAAAAAAAAAAAATCTCAAGAATTACAGTAATGGGGGGGCCGGCGAGATGGTTCAGTGGTCTAAAGCGCCTGCTTAGGAGGGCTCAGGCAACTGCGGGGACTGCAGTTCGATCCCCGGCACCACATGTTGCGCCAGCGCCACCACCAGGGCAGGCTGAGCCAGCCACAAAATGAATAAATAAAGAAACAAACAAACACAACAAGCAAACAAACAAATAAATAAATAAATAAAAAGAATTACAGTAATGGGGCTATTTTAAAAGATTATTTAAAATTCTTTTAATTTCTAATGAGGTTGATTGCTTGTTTTATGGTCCTAAATTAAAACTGGTATAAAAAAGCTTTCGTATTTTACAAACAAATATGGAGGTTTGGAGTACAATCTAAAAGCAGTGTGATTTAAGCAGTAGCTTGACTTTGACATTCCATTTAAATAATAAAAGGCCTAGTGGTGGCTGCCAGAGGGGCACAAGCTATGATAACTTCTTCATATTTGGGTCAGCTTATTCAACAGGTATATTGTGCCCCAAACTGTTCATATCAACCATTCATGATTTTCAGACTTCGGTAATATTAATTGGTTCCATCTAGATTTTGGGCTAATTTCTGTGCTTTTACTGACTACCATTATCCTTCAGGTAAGATAAATTAATTTGCTTTTTTTTTTTTTTTTTTTACACACAGGTCATATTGGGTTAAGTGAGGGAATGCACATCTTCCTCTTCCAAAATACAGGATACAGGTTTATCACTGCACAATTAAAATTCAATTATAAAAGGGGTGGAATCAATCTCATCAACTTCACTTGTCAATATACACTATTAAAAATTTTAAATTCTACAAAAGATGGAAGTACAACAGCAGAAATAATTCCATCAAGTAAGAGAAAAGAAGGTTAGAAAGGGTCCTTTGGAGAGACCTCCACACTGGATAATGGAAAGGACCCAATCCACTACTAACCTGGGGCTGAGGCTATGCTTGTTTTTCCAGGAAATGCTGAATGACCTATCTGGGTACTAGAGCTTGCGGTCAGGCTAACCCGAAGCCTGATCTGGAGATGTTAACAGGGATGAGGCTAGGTCCAGCCTGGACCTACTGAAGGAACTGACCAAATGGCAATCTAAGTTCTAAATAGGTGGTAAAATACATGAAAATAACTGAACTAAAGTTTACTAGTATTAAGACCAAAAAATAAAAAAATACAAAATATGCATATTAATTATAGATAAAAGATTTTTTTTAAAAATTAAATTTATTTAATCATAAGATCAGCTCAGCCTGCCCTGGAGTGGGCCTGGCATAGCATGTGGTGCTGGAGATCAAACCACAGTCCCTGCAGCTGCCTAAGCTTGCCTAAGCAGGTGCTTTAGACCGCTGAGCCCTAGATAGGGTTTTACCCCTTCCAAAATTTTCTAAGAGATCTCTGATTATTGACAAATAATAAAATCTGACTAGTCTATTTATAACTATAAATTTCTAAAATTATAATAGAGTTACTATAAATTAATCTGGCCAGGAATATACAGTTAAGTGCACTCATAATTTTGTAAAGATGTTTGTGTGTTCTGTGTATGTTTATGTGTTTGTGTGTTGTTTTGTATGAACAGCTGTTCCTCTTTTTTTCTTTTTTAATCATTTGTTCATAATACAATTTGGAATATAGACTTAAAAGTATGCTTTTTCCTAAGTTACCTGCTGGTCCAAGTGATATCAAAATCGGTTTAATACACAGTTTATCAAAAGTTTAAGCTAATTAAGTAAGAATTCCTTAGAGCTGGGATAAATTATTAGAGAAGAGCCAATTGATGAGTACGAGGTACGGCCATTGTTTTTGTTCTTTAGTGAGGAGCTCCAAATAATCTCAACAGTCTCTTAGGAGACATCCTCAGTGAACTGGTCACTGATTAAAAGATAAAGTTTTTGAGAAAAAAATTACAATAAGGTTTTCTCTTAAAAATAGTTTTGTTATAAAACTAAATTAAGAAAGGATTTCACATGTGTATGGTAATTCATTATAGTTAATCTTACAGTGTAGTGAGTGTATTCATGATTCCAAGCTTACAGGTCTTCCAAAATGTAAAACAAAGATCGCTTATTGTGGTAAGACTTTCTTTTAGATTCGAAACTTTGCCTTTAACAAAAACTTGTGATGTATATTTCCTTTAAGGACAACTAATTAGGTAAAAATTTCTTATATATTAGGTAGAGATGATAGTGTAAAAATGGTATGTCAAAACAAAAATTTAAGTATGTTACAAAATGTCATCAGGATTATCTTGCAATAATGTATATGGTCTTGATTTCCAAATTTCTATGTAAAAATATGTAATTGTTGTCCTTTAATGGTCTACAGGGATTTAAATATTAGAATATCCATAGTTGTTAGAAAGTAACAGTTTCATTTTATGTTTAAGGCGTTTTATATTCAGACAGTAATACTAAGCTTACTGCCTCTGTTGCAGGGTAATGTCATGAAGCTTCTCTTCTGGATGTTTAACAACTAAAGTTTAGAGATCAAA
>PVKN010044224.1:0-10125 GCA_004027915.1 Capromys pilorides
TTTTTTTTTTTAATGATCTCTCTGTGTGTGAGTGTTCGTGTGTGTGTTCCGCTTGTTTTATTGTTCATTTTCACCGCTTAATCCATCAATAGGGATCTTATCTTTTTAAAAAGTCCCTGCACATCAAAGCAAATCTCCAACAGAGAGAAAAGAAAACCCACAAATTGGTAAAAAATTAAAACCCACTGTCCCTTTCACAAAGCCCTTCTATCAAGAACATATACAGGAGAAAAAAAAGTAAAAGAAAAAGAACTCTCCACAAGTAAAAAGACACCATCCAAAAAGAGGCATCGCAAATGAATATACACTTCTCAGAGAAAGATATACAGATGCAAAGGAAATATATGAAAAAATGTTCAACATCACTGTGCATTCAAGAAATGCAAATTAAAACAACATTGAGAATGCATCTCACCCCAGAAACAATGGCTAACATCAAGAAGTCAGCCAGAGCTGGGCGTGGTGGCGCACGCCTGTAATCCCAACACTGAGGCAGGAGGATCAGTGTGAGTATGAGACTGAGACCAGCCTAGGCTACAAACGTGAGCTCAAGACCAGCCTGAGACCCTGTCTCAAAAAGACAAAAAAAAAAAAAAAAAAAAAGTCAGCCAACAACAAATGCTGGAGGGGCTGTGGAGTGTAAGGAACCCTGGTACAACACTATGAAAGTCAGTGTGGCGATTCCTTGAAAAGCTAGGATGGGAGGTTCCATTCAAGCTGCCTACTCCCCTCCTGGATGTTTTTCCAGAAGAACTGACAACCTCTCACCGCACCTACATATGTGTACATACATGTGGTATATAGTAGGACAATTTTTCAGAGCTAAGTCTTGATAACTCAGATATCCATAAACTGAAGAATGGGTAAAAAAGATGAAGTAATTTTGCACAATGGAGTATTAGTCAGCTATAAAACAAGATATATTTGAGTCTTTTGTCAGTAAACGAATGCAACTAGGAACATACGCTTAAGTGAAATAAGTCAGACCCACATGTGGAAACATCACATTTTCTCCTTAGTGTGAGAACCTGAGAGAGAGAAATGAAGGGTAGAACAGATACTGGGAAAGAGAATGAACTTATTCACAAGGTAAGAATTACTGAGGTGAGGCGAAGGACAGAAGAGGGAGTGGGGGAGCTTTATCTATATATGTAAGCAAGATGGTTTGGACTACTGTACTCTGCGTTTCTGCTAGTCTACGGAAAGCAACAAATAATACTTAATTTATTTGACGCCTTTTTTCAGTTGATTGTACTCTCTTCTTAATTTCTTACACATTGATTCTTTCTTCTTGAAAATTTACATGTGTATAACTGTTAATAAGAATAACAGATTTGGAAGACAACACTATGGGCTACAACGAACACTGTGAAATTCACGGTACTTTAAGTGAAATTCTGTATCACTTGTAACTTTTTCTGTTTGAATTCTAATTTGTACTCCTTAAGAACTAAATGTTTTAGAAAATCCATCCATGTTTATGGTTCAGTGTTTCAAATGGAAATCCATGTACCCTTCGTCGTAAGGGGTTCCTCTGTATGGTTTACATTGTGGAGGGCCTGCTGAGTCAGCAACAAAGCAGCCTGAGTGGCAGAAGGACTTCTCTCTGTATTTCTGAGTCAAAGAGTGATCTTGGCAGACAGGTGTCCTATTGGGGGGCACAGAACTGTGAGCAGAGGTGGCAGATCACAGGAAATGTCTCAACTATCCACAGAAACGCTCCAAAGGAAACTCAAGTGTCAGGCAACACGAGTTTCTACGAGTGTAACCCTTCATTGGAGTTCAGAGCAACCTGTATACACAGGAGTAAATCTTGTCCTCCCCTTTGAGGTCTCATTAGGCTGAAGATTTCTGCAGGAAGGGACAAGACATGACTAGGTCACACAGTTCCACCCTCTCCTGCACACCCCAGCATCCCTCTCTCCATGTACCTGCCCACCCAATAACAGCCCTTCCACCCACAGGTGGCTTCCCAATACCACTCCTTCTATCCAACTTTGGTCCTCCTCATTTTGGCTGTGTGACCATTTCTCTTGGGTCGCTGTCCTTCCTTGTTTTGTCCTCACCACTGAACCCTTCATCTCCATTCTGAGTGCTGCTATGAGCTTCTGGAGAACTGACTGGCCCACCAAACTTATTCATTGCCTTTGTCCCCTGTGCCTCATGCTTATGGGGTCAGCAGGTGCTGGTCACCAGATGATGCAGTCTCAGGTCTGTAGAGGCAGTGAAGATAGCCTAGCAGGAGGGGTATGCATGACTATGGCAGAACTCCAGAAGGACAGGTGTCTCCAGCATGATCAAAGGCAGGTGTGGTTACCCAGGTTTATAGTACCTGTAACACACCTGTCAGTCAGGTGGGGGCATAGCTCAGGGGTAGAGCATTTGACTGCAGATCAAGAGGTCCCCGGTTCAAATCCGGGTGCCCCCTACTGATGACCCACTTTATTGCCAATCCTACAAGGTCTTGTCTCCAGTTACTCTGCCTGGCACTCTGCCTACATTGTGTCACCTTTCTTTGGTGACATCAACTATGACAGAACACATCCTTTGGGGGCATAGAACTGTTCAGTTGTTTTCTGTACCACATGATTGAGCATAGAACCTTGGCCCTTAGCTTCATCCCTAGTTGTGTTTCACTCTTTATTTGGACACAGGATCTCACTGAGTCCTTAAGTTGTCACTCTGTACCCATCGTGTCATAGACCTACATCGTCTGCCCCAAGGACTCAGAAGGTAGGTTTGTGTCAGGAGTCTGGGCTTCAAACTTCTCTTTAATGATATGTAGATTTTATTTCTCTATTTCCCTTATTTTCTCATTTATCCATTGATTGATTGATTGACATTTTGCTTTTAGAGACAGGGCTTGAGAGGGACGTGGAGGCCAAGGAGGATGGGAGAAGCTGAGGCTCTCCATTCCCAGAGAGGAGAGAGAGGGAGTCCAGCTCTACACAGTCGTTTCCACACTAGTACCCCAGTAGGCAGAGCAGGAGGAGGCTGAGGGGAGGGTGCTCGGTGGGGTCAGGATTTCTCCCATCCTGGGATAGGGCTCTGGGGAAGAAGGACAGGAGAAGGTGTCTCCAGGTGGGGTAGGGTAGAGGTCAGCCAGATCTCCTCAGGACACCGGATAGTAGGAGAGAGGAAGTATCCACAATGCTTGGGTGAGGCCACAGAGCCAAAGCTAACCATGCCCGAGAGTTAGGAGGGTGTGAGTGTGCGACAGAACTTGGGACTATGCATTGGGCACTCAGTGACTGGTCCAAGGCTGCCTGACACCAGCTGACTCTTTCCTGTCCACTGGCCATTGGTTACAACCCCTGTGTCCTGTCGTGATCCAGGGACACAGATCTCTGGCCCTCTCACCTGAGCACCTGTCCTAGGACAGAGTCCTCCACCGAGGTCCCTTCTTGTGTTTGCTTCAGGACACGTTGTGCCTATGGAGCCCGGGAGTGCTGGGTGGAAAGTGTGCCCTCTTGTTAACACAAACTCTTCTTACCTTGTCATCATTTTGAGACCTGTGACCTTGAAGGCCACCAAAGAAACTGATCTCTTCCCAAATGCCTGTGAGCTGCAGTCCTCAAGGAATCCCCTTAGAGACATGCTCCCGCCTTGGTCCCCTTGGTAGAGGCTCTCGATTAGTTCTCGGAGGAACCCAGAACGTCTGCTTTGACCCAGTGTTCACCCACTCTCTAACCTAAAGCCCAGCCCACCCCCTCCCAGTCCTCCAAAGAGTCTGCTGCGCAGCGCCCTCCTGGAACGCAGCAGGCTCCCGGAGGTGAGTGTGCAGGGCATTCGCACTGCAGACCTCTACGCTTGCCATGCCAGCACCTGAGCCAGGGCCTGGGGCCATGCGGTGCTGGTGACTACAAATTTGGCAGGTAGGTGTGTGAATGTGGTCATGTACAGTTTGACCTAGCGTGAAGGGTACACAAGATGACGCAAAAGCTCTAGAAACGCAAATGTCCCCAGGATGGCCAGAAGCAGATGTGGCCACACAGGTTTACAATCCCTATTACACACACCTAACTAGTCAGTGGGGGCATAGCTCAGGGGTAGAGCATTTGACTGCAGATCAAGAGGTCCCCGGTTCAAATCCGGGTGCCCCCTACTGGTCACCCACTTTATTACCAAACCTACAAGGGTCTTGTTTCCAGTCACTGTGCCTTTTACTCTGCCTACGTTTTGGGTCGGCTTTCTCTGGTAACACCCACTATATATGCCACAACACATGTTTTGGGAGGTGGTAGCATTGGATTCTTTTTTGTAGCGCACATGACTGACCCTGGGGTTTTGGCAGTCAGTTTCGTGTCTACCGCTTTGGTTTCTATTTGAGGGTGTGGTCTCACTGAGTACTACACTGCCAACACTACACTCAACTTAGCAGCCACCTCCTGAGGTTGCCCATGTGCAGACATCACAGGTGTGTGTCGTGGTTCTATCTAGTTGTCCCCCTAAAGCCTCATGTAAATCATGGGGCTGTCAAGCAAGGCTCCAGGGGCGGGGCTTGAGGGGGCGGTGCCAAGAGAGGCGTGAACTGTTAAACTGACAGCACGCGCTGTCAGAGCCCCCTCCCCCAAGGCAGCAGTCTCTGGGAGGGATGGGGTGAATCACCCTGGACACGGCAACGCCCCAACCTCTCCTCCAGACCCTATAGAGCAGGGACAGCGTCTTGAAACCTCCAGTAGCTGTGAGCTAAATAAACTTTTCCTCCTATAAGCTTGTGAAAAGCGGGGAAGGGTTGAGCAAAGCTGTGGTCTTGGTAAACAGGTGTCACATTAGACGGCACAGCCCTGTCAGCTGAGGTGGCAGGTCACAAGGAAAGCTTCCAGTCCCCTCAGAAAAGCTCTGAATGAAACTTGAGCAACAGGCAACACGAGTTGCTAAGAGTGCATCGCTTCAGTGGCGTTCAAGCCACCTGACTCCAGCGTCAGTCCTCCTCAGCTTTCTTTCTTGTGTGACCATTACCTTGGGTCGCTGTCCTTCCTTCTTTTGTCCCCACCTCTGAACCCTTCATCCCCATTCTGAGCACTGGTGTGAGCTTCTGGAGGCTGACTGCCCCCTCCAAACTCACTTTCCCTTGGTCCCCTGTGCCTCGTGCCTACGGGGCCAGCAGGTGCTGGTCACCAGATGAGGCAGCACCAGGTTTGCAGAGGCAGTCAGGATGGCCTAGGAGGA
Source organism: Capromys pilorides (assembly GCA_004027915.1). Taxonomy (NCBI): domain Eukaryota; kingdom Metazoa; phylum Chordata; class Mammalia; order Rodentia; family Capromyidae; genus Capromys; species Capromys pilorides. The sequence continues at coordinate 5,173 of PVKN010044224.1, forward strand.
AGGGCACCCATGACAAGGGCAGTGCTCCCAAAGGGCAGGTGGCCTCAGGATGGCCAGAGGCAGGTGTGGTCACCCAGGTTTACAGTGCCTATAACACACCTAGCCAGCGAGGTGGGGGCATAGCTCAGGGGTAGAGCATTTGACTGCAGATCAAGAGGTCCCCGGTTCAAATCCGGGTGCCCCCTACTGGTGACCCCTTTTATTACCAAATCTTCTAGGGTCTTGTTTCCAGTCAGCCTGCCTACCTACCACTCTGCCTACATTGAGTGTCACTTTTCTCTAGTGACATCAACTATGGCAGAACACATCCTTTGGGTGTAAAACTGTTTAATTGGTTTTTTTCTCTTACTAAGGTGATTGAATGTAGGACCTTGACACTTACTTTTGTCCCCAGCCGTTGTTGACTTTTTATTCGGACACAGGCTCTCACCGAGCCCTTACGGCGCCCGCCGTGCACCCGTCCTGTCCTGCGCCTGCCTCGTCCTCCTGAGATGCTCAGGGGATACGGTTGTGCTGGCGAGCTCAGCTTTACACTTGTCTCTAGTGATGCGTGGGTTTTATTTCTATTTTTTTATTTTATTTCTAGTCTGCTTTTTGAGGCAGGAATCCAAGCACACGCTCTGACGGCTCCTCTGTTATGGAGGCTCCGCCCGCACATCCGCCTGAGCGCAACAGACCTGCTGAGGAACCTCCCAAAAGCACAGCGGAGCACGTGGCCCATTCAGAGGCGCAGCATCGTTTTACTGAGCTGTCTCATCTTCAACAGTGAATTTTGGGAAGTGCAGTCCGCTGCTGCTCAGCCACCAGGGATCTCCCAGCCCCGGCCCTTCTGCGCCGCGCCAGTTGTCCTCAGTTTGCTTTGTCACCGTTTCTCTTGCATGCTGTCCTTTCTTCGTTTGTCCTTAACCACTGAGACCTCCATCCCCATCCTGAGTAGCGCTGTGAGCCTGTGGAGAAAGCACCGCCTGCGGCTGGAGGGGCCCTCCTCGAGCCCCCCGTGTCCTTTGCCCCGTGCCCCCTAAGCTCACTCAGTGCTCTGGTTTGATTCACGTGCGTCTCTCGGGGTACCAAGATCCAGAGCCCCTCAATAATGTTCTAGGCTCTGTGTCTCAGTCTTGTAAACCCCAATAGACAGAACCAAGGGTGTGGCGTTCGGTGCCCTGAATGTGTGTTCCACAGCTGAGGAGGGGGAGGACGCCCTAGCTTGTCAGACAGGGAGGAAACCGCCTGTGCTCTCTCATTGGCCAATCTCAGCGGCCTTTGGGCAACACCACCTCACCATCTTTGCTCAGCACTGTGCCTCTGGTGTCCTTGTCCCCCAGGGTCCACGGTCCTCCCTCTGTGTCCTGTGCGCTGGCTGTACCTTTGGGATCCTATTGTTGGCCCCTCAACATCGAGGACAGAAGGCAGGACCTCCTTCACAACACCAGGGCGTGCCAGTCTGGGCCCTCTTGTGCCATCTACTGAGGCCTCCTCTGGTCCTGCTGAGCTGATAATTAGGGGACGACCAAAGTTGTACAGGTCAGGGAAGGTGCTACCCTTGCAGCTCACGCAGAAGCTGAGCAGGGATGAAGAGCGAGATGAAGGCTGGAGACCCAGGGCCCAGAGCCCTGGGTGCAGGGGCCAAGAAGGAAGACAGCGGGGAGGGTGGAGGGTTAAGGGCTCCCCTTCCGGGAGGGGAGAGAGCGGGACTGCAGCTCCACATGGAGACTCCCACACTGACGTCACAGAGGGACTGAACAGGAGGAGGCCAAGCGCGGGGTGCTGATTGCAGGAGTGTTTCTTGCATGCTGGGATAGGGGCATTGGTGACTAGGGACAGGGAAATGTCCCAGCCATGTGGAGTCTGTGCAGAGCCCAGTCAGGTACCTTGAGGATACGAGATAGGAGGAGACGGAAAGCGTCCCTGATCCTTGGGTGAGGCCACAGATGCAATGCTGCTCCCACCAAAGACTGAAGAGTTAGGAGAGTGGGAGTGGGGGTCAGAGCACGGGCCACACGTCAGGCAGGCAGGGAGCGACACAAGGCTGTCATCAGGGGAGGGGGGTGCATAACAGAGTCTCCTCAATTCACGCCCAGAGTGTTGCTATCAACACAAGCACTGCTTACCATGAGGTCCTGCACCCCATGTGTTTTCTTTGTCTCTGTCCTCATTTTCAAATTTGTGTCCTTTAGGGTCCCTAACGAAGCTCATGTCTTCCACAGTGCCTGTGACCTAGAGTCCCTCGAGAATCGCTTAGACACACACAGTTGCCCTAGGCCCCATCGGGAGAGCGTGTGGCTTAGTTCTCAGAGAAGCCCAGACTCCTTCTCAGCCCCACCTTCAGCCATTCCCACCCACCCTGAGCCCACCTCACCCCTTTCCTGTCCAAAATTTCTATGGAGCAGCTCCTTACCAGAGAGCAGCTCCAGTAGGTGAGAGTGAGGGCATTCTTAATGCAGAGCCCCAGGCTTCTAATACCAGCACCTGAGCCAGGGACTGAGACTAGGAGGTGCTGGTCACCACAGGAGGCAGCAGTCGGCTGTACAGAAGGCATTAGACTGAGCTAGGAGGAACAGTGGACACCATGATGCCGGAGTCTAGAAGCCAAGGTGTCCCCAGGATGGCCAGAGGCAGGTATGATCACACAGCTTTACAGTGCCTGTTACACACACCTAACCAGTCAGCTGGGGGTATAGCTCAGGGGTAGAGCATTTGACTGCAGATCAAGAGGTCCCTGGTTCAAATCCGGGTGCCCCCTACTGGTGACCCACTTTATTGCAAAACCTACAAGGGTCTTGTCTCGTCTCTCTGCCTATATTTTATGTCACTTTTCTCTGGTGATTTCCACTATACATGGCCAAAATGTGCCTCGGGATTTTTGCTCGGCAAACTGCTTTCCATTCTACAGATGTTTGAGCCCAGGACCTTGGCACTCAGTTTCATGACTGTGTTTTACTTTTCATTTGAACACAGGCTCTCCCTGAGCTGTAAGGTTGCCTGCCCTGTACCCAACCTGCGAGACACCTTCCACAGTGTCCACGTGACAAGAGTCGAGGTGTGTGTCGGTGTGTGTCAGAAGCTCCAGCTTTGCCCTTATATTTAATGATGGTTGTGTGGCCTGTGCTGTTTTATTGCTCTTTTTGTTGCTTTATTTCATCATTTTTGACTTATTTTATTATATTTTCCTTTGGAACCAGGAATCCAAGCAGGCTTCCCCATAGGCCTTTCTATAAGTTTCCGTTGGGTAGGGCATATTGACTGATGCAGAATTCAGCCTGAGCGGCAAGAGAATTCCTGAGGAACCTTTCCAAAAATACAGACAAGGACTCTGTGCATGCTGAGATGTAACACTTTTGGGGGGGCTCACCTTGAACCATGAATTTTGAGAAGCACAATCAGCTGCTGCTATGCAATGAGGAGAGGTGAAAGCGCACCCCAGCATGCAATTGTAAGCACCATGTCAGTCTCCACGTCACCGCACCACTGAAGTGGGTGATGTCCGAGCTTGAGGCTCTACCAAAGGGTGCGCAGCCCTGGACCCAATGCATTGGCAATGGCCAGGTGTGCAGTCGTGGGATCACATGCGAAAATCAGAGTGAAGCAGTGGCCATGGCAAACAGGTGGCCCATTACATGGCACAAACCTGCTAGGGGAAGTGGCCAGGCCACAGGGGAGGTTCTGCTTCCCTACAACACAGCTGGGAACAGAATCATCCCAGCTGTGAGATGGAACAGAATCATCCATCCTAGTTCCTTCTGGTCTCCGACATGGGAGACCTAGTGCACATGGAGTCCAGGAGGGGAGAAGAGGAGGTGCAACAGAGTCTTTTCAGTTTTTGCCCCAGAGTGATGCATGCCAAGAGGCCCTTCTCATCAACTCTGCCTACCAGGAAGTCCACAACCCTTGTGTTTTCTTATCCACTGTCTTCCTTTTCTGACCTATGACCTTCAAACTCTCCAACAAAACCCAGTATGTTTCAAACTGCCTGTGAACTATGTTCCCTCAGGAATCCCCTGAGAGACAGCCACCCTGGGTCACCTTCACAGAGGCTCTTGCTTAAACTCTGAGGGAAACCAAGAACTTCTGTTTGGCCCAGCCCTCACCCCACCCCAATCCCAAGCCCAGGTCACCCCTTTCCTGTCCTCTAAAGAGTCTGATGAGCAGCTTTGTCCTGGACAGTAGCAGGTTTTGGAAGGTGAGTGTGTAGAGCATTGCATGCCTCCAGGTTTGTGACAGCAGCACCTGAGCCAGGGGCCTAAAGGTCCTGGTAAGGACAGATGGCAATAGTTAGGTGGGCAGAAGGGCTCACCATGGTCTAAGCGGCAGGGCACACAGGATGATAGCAGAGCTTTAAAAGTGCAGGTGTCCCAAGACGGCCAGAGCCAGGTGTGGTCACACAGGTTTACAGAGCCTATTATACATGCTTTGTCAGTCAGCTGGGGGCATAGCTCAGGGGTAGAGCATTTGACTACAGATCAAGAGGTCCCTGGTTCAAATCCGGGTGCCCCCTACTGGTCACCCACTTTATTGCCAAACCTAGAAAGGTCCTGTTTCCAGTCTCTCTGCCTGCCACTCTGCCTAGATTGTGTGTCAGCTTTCTCTGGTGACATCCACCATACATGCAGTAGCTATGCATCATTTGGGTAGTGGTGTTGTTGTTTCTTTTCTTGTGCTACAGGTGACTGACCCTAGGCCCCTGGTGCTCAGTTTCATCTCTAGCCATTTTAGGTGTTTTATTTGGATGAGGGATCTCAGTGAGTCAAAAAGTTGCCCACCCAGCACGCGACTGAATACCCACTGTCCTCAGCTTGCCCAAGCGCTCAAATTCTAGGTCTGTCTCAGGGCGCTCAGCTTTGTGCTTCTCCTTCATGGTGTGTGTGTGTGTGTGTGTGTGTGTGTGTGTGTGTGTGTGAGTGGTCTCTGTGTGTTATTGCTCTTTTTCATGGTTTTATCCCATCAACATTTACATTT
>PVKN010044225.1:0-10118 GCA_004027915.1 Capromys pilorides
TTTAGAAGTTATTCACTTACTCATAGTGTTACATTTCTTTGCTTACTCTGATGATAACATTACCTGAAAAAACAACATGTGTTAGACATATAAGTAGTGACTCAATCAGACAACTCCATGCTTCAGTGTTAATTTTAAAAATGGAGTCATGCATAGGTAACAGGAAAATTGTTTTGGAGTGAAGAAGTGCTTTTAGAATAACTTTATCTGAGGTCTTTGGTAGAAAGCAACTTTTATGTAGTCAGAAGCCATATATCTTATAGGACCCTAGTACTCAGAAGAATTCATGAAGCTTGCATACTATATCTTCTTATGAAACGCTTTGTACAAAATGTATTTGTCTCAACATTTGTCGAGATGATTGTGAAATACCATAATCACCCTTATTCCAATATTTTTTAGGAGTAGATTATTTGAGAGCTGCTGAAATCTTAGATGGTAATTAAATATCTAAAATATAAATAGTGAATATCTAAAATATAAACAGTGAAGAACAGGATCAAATATACAAACTCAGTGGAAACTATTCTTGTGTTAGGTTCATAAGCAAACACATTAAGAGAATCCATAATTCAGTAATAATTTTCATTATTGTCATTGTACTCTGTAGGTTAGTCACTATACTGAGAGATTTTTTTTGTTGTTATTGTTCTTTGTGTTTTTGTTTTTTTAAAATCAGTTATTAAACTCAGGACCTTGCCCTTGCCAGGCAGGCACTTCTGCCGCTGAGTCATCTCCCAAGCCTTATGCTGAGTTATTTTACATTCATGATCTTAAATCCTTAGGATAGTGCCCTTACACAGTATATGATCCTACTTTAAAGTTTTTAGAGTCTGTTAATTGAATAAGAAATTCACTAAGGCCACACAGCCTTGAGTTTGAGCATGTGTCTGATCATGGCCAAAATATCTAAATGTCTTTTTCATTAGCACATATTATATAAGCAGACATACGTCTAAATGTGGGTGTGTGTATGTACGTTAAGATTTTTTGTCAGCAATAACTGAAAGCAAGAGGACATTTAAAATTATTTTAGCAATTTTTCTCAGGGAGGACACATCCCTTTAAGACTACATAGAATTAAAAAATTATACCAAGCTTACATGACTAGAATTTATTTGAAAAAGCTCAGTATCCAATTCTACATGAGTCTGACATAATACATATTAATATGTAGTATACACTGATACATATTTAAGAAGTGAATTTTGTCTTAAGATTTCTGGGTTTGGCAACATCCTTCCGAATAGTCCAGGGGTGATATTAAAAGTACAACTTCCTATTATATTAATTAGCATATAATGCTGTGACTGAATGCTTGAGTTCCCTGCCATGCCAAATATTAAACCTTAATTTTGCTAGTATTCAATGATCAAATTTATTGTGGGACAGTTTGTAAATGCAATTAACACATCCTAATTCTTTTTGCATCCCTTGTCTCTCCCTGTTCCTCCAACCCTTGTTCACCTTCTCATTTGCCAAAGCTCTGCAGTAGAGAAGGACAAGCTCAAGGCATTTGTAGGTAAATGGAAGCACTTCATAACTTTAAATGAAATCAACCAATATCAGTACTGCATGATTTCTTTGCATTACATGAAGTGCCTCATATATAAATAAAGAGCAATATAATGAATAGATGACACCAGTAGGAAGATCTTTATTCAAACTGGAAAAAGAGTAAGAGCTGGACAGAGAGAAAAAGAATGAAAAAAAGAACTGAAGAGAAAATAAACTCCTTCACCTCTAGTCACGCTGCAGTAAGAGCGCCCTAAGAAAGAGGCCAAGACAACACATCTTGGGTGCTGTCACATCTTGGGACAGTGGTGTTTTGGATGAATAGTTATTTTGTAAGCTGTACAGAAAGTATATAACTACGAATATTTCCACTAACTCTGCATTAGTCCTAGCTATCCTTTTTCTTCTTCTAAACAAATATTAAATTGTCTAACTTTTCCCAGATTTAAACTTTCACACACAATTCAGCTTTACATTATGCATTACTGAGAAATTCTTCTTTATAACTGATACTATTTGTTTTCTCATATGAGAATGGAGATGATACAGTAAATATGGAATTCTAAATCCAACATCACAGGAATCTGGACACATACTCACTGTGTGCCTGGGTTTCTATGGTATGAAATATTTGTTTAACATTTATTGTATCAGGCAGGAGAGAGCAAGGGGGAGTACAGAACTGTGCCCCCAACAAACTCCATATTGTGTGGTAAAGAGATCAACTATGAATGCACAAAAACTAGAGAGGGAAACCGGTGCATTGAGGACAGAGAAGCTGAGCAAACGGGGCAAAGAGAGAAGTAAAAGGCCAGAAGCTCTCAGAAAGTCAAGCCCAGGAGACAGAGGGTAGCCAGATGTTCAGCTGTCCTGCGGGGATCTGCAGCAGAGAGAAGACATAGTGAGAAATAGGATCTTCATAATTATTGCTTCAATATTTTCCTTCAGTTTGTCAAGCTAAAATTTAGCAGTGATGAAAAATTGAGAGGGTTTTTTTTTTTTTTTCAGTCAGATCTTGCTAAACAGTATAAAGCCATCTCTGATTTATATCTTGAAGACAGTATTTTGGGACAAAACACATAATACTATCTTTTATTTTTCATGTGAAAAGGGGTTCTTCATTGTAGAGGACATCCCTAGTGCCCATCCACAGCGACACCTTCCTCTTCTCTGGCTTAATTAACCATAATTGAAGCTGTCAAAGGTCACCTCCATGGTATAAACATACAGGGAGGGGAATATGAGGACACTTTTTGTACAATGGTAGCAGAGCTCACAATGGAAAAAGATCTATTTTGGAACAGAGAGGAACACAGATAAAGTCTGGACTTAGATAAGAAAGTGATGTGTGTCAGGCTAGGACATTTATTCTAAGACAACAGGAATAAAGAAATAATAAAATTTTACAGACAACAGTGGAAAAAAATAAAGCTTGCATTTAAGGAACATTAATCTGCACTGCTTTGAAAAATATTTTAAATTACTCATTTCCATTCAGAATATAAAATACTTACTTTTGCTTATAAATTTCTAAAACAGCAACGCTACCATTAAATCATATTTAGTATTTATCTGTCTTCTTCTAGCTATTTTAAAGCTCACAGTACAAGATTCACTCACCTAGTCTAAGTAAAGTTTTGTCTTTTGAAGTTCTTGCTCTCCCACTGTGCTTACAGTTTTACTACTGAGAGGTAAACGGTGGACTGAAGAGATAGCTTGGCGGTCTAAGTGCCTGCTTGGAGAACACAAGGACCTGGGTTCAATCCCCAGTACTACATGTCTTGCTGGCCATCAAAATCAAGTGTAATGGTATATACTGTAATCCCTGTGCTGGGGAAGCTCAGACAGGAGGATCACTACCAGTCTGAGCTGCATAGTGAGACCCTGCACCAAATAAATAAATAGAAAACTAGATAGATGATAGATAGATAGATAGATAGATAGATAGATAGATAGATGCTTTTACAAATTAAAAAGAGGTAAACTACATCCATTTAGCTGATATTAATGTATGATGGATAAGCCTTTTCCCTTGAGGATTGCCACTGTTATTTTACTTCTTCCAAATGCTATGGTGTGCAAAATTAAGTGGGAGACAGTCTAAAATCCCAGTGGTGCTGAGAGCAACCATGAGTCTGCTGTGCTTTTCCTGGTATGTGTCAGGAATGGCCAATAGGGGGCTAGCAATAGATGATATTGACCTAGTGGTAGGAATGGGGCCTCTCAGAAAACTGATGTCATCTGATTGAAACCAGGAACAGTAGAAGACGATGTCCATGAGGGCACTGGACCAGAAGAAAAGAGAATCTCGGTGGAAAAGTGATGATGGCTTTGCAGGTGGTGATGCTGGCGTCCCTGCTGCATGGAGACGCTGGAGAGAGAGCCAGGTAGAGACAGCTGGGCATGTGTTATCTTGGTGTGGATGGGAGAGTATTTGGGACACGCTAGTTTACATTCAAACTTAATTTAACTTGAAATACAGAAACTATACAATTTTGTAAGTGCTAGAGTCTTAGAATTTGGTATTTGATGATATTTATTTTATTTGCACTGAAATGTAGTCTCCTTTTCTATCATCTCATTTCATTCTAAGAAGCTATTCTAATTGGATGAGAAGAACATAATTCAGGCTTCAATTTAAAGTATTCTGTGCCATATTTCTTGGAATGACTTTGCCTCTTTCTGATTTTTCCATTTAAGATTCATGTAGGTCACGGCTTCTCAGTGTGTCTTTAAAACCTACAAATGCCTTGTATTTAGATTTAGAATTAACACAAAAATCTTCAGGCAGGAGGTGTTGCCAGTTCCACTTGATGATGTTCCAGATCTTCCCCCTTCTTTCCAGTAGCATTGCCTGCTCCCTGAAGGTCAGCTACCCTGGCTCCAGCTTCTAATCATTTTAAGATCTTCCTAGTTTCTTTTGGCTTTTCTTAGGTTGAAACATTACTTCCCACCCACTGTCTCATCCCAATCTCTTTCCCTGCCAGTATCTTCTCATCTTGCAGGAGGTGTGTTCACCGAATATGCTCCAGGTGAGGCCACATCATGCTGGGTAACATCCCACAACACCTCTCTAAATGTGCCCCTTTCTTGATGTTGGCTGTAATTTTCACTGTACATACATGTGTGATTACTGAGATAGCGTTTCTCTCTTGAGCATCACTTAACTTTCATGAGGGCATGGGTCTCACTTAAATTCCGAACTCCTAGGATATTTGCTGAATAGAGGGATGACTGAATATCAACATCATGCCGAGGAGTTTACTGTTGATGTTATCCTAGTCCCATCCTCAGTGAGATAGCTCAATAAGCATTTGCCAGCTCCTGCATCCTCTTTTGGTCTCTGCTAGCTACATCTCTGGATAGTATATGGCAAGTTAGGGCCTTGGAGTACTTCTTCAGAAAGTGCTAAGAGGCTTAGATACTGCAGATCAGCATTCTTTCAGATGAAAGGAGAATAGTATTCTAATATTCTTCACAGAGTAGTAGCAATCTATCTTCATTTAAAAAATCAAACAAACATTGTATTGAAAATAATGAGCTTATGCAAATTTAGTGATGCTCGGTTTAAGGGTTAACCCATTTTATTTGCTTTTTATCTATCTTTTTTCCTCCAAGATCTCACTACTTTTGTTCTATACAAGATGACGTTTGACTTCAAAGTGTTGCAATCAAGGATAATTTTATAAAAAAAGAAGTGCTCTTCTCATAAATACAAATGAGCTCTTTTCAATATATAAAGCCAGTGAAATTTCTCTTTCTCTCTTTTGCTGAACTTGAACAACAGATTCTCTGTTCTTTTTTGAAACAGAGATTGTAGGCTGTGCTTTGTTTCTGAAGAAATATCTGAAGAAATACATTTTTAATTAATGCAACTGTTCTCTCTTTAAGTACAAAGAAAAACATTGAATGTACATGCAATTCTGAGGTTCCTGGAAAACAGTCCCTTTCAAAGCTTGTGTACCTAGGAAACATTACCCTACAGCAGCAGCTCACCTAAACAAAACCCATATTTCATTTGGAATGGCATAGCACCACCATCAAGAATTTGCACAGAAATGACTTCTTTTGAAAAAGTATCAATTATTCCAAAACTTACTCCTAATAAGTCAACATAGTGGTTTATTTTACATTTTAACATTCATCTAATGCAGATTTATAATGTTGGTCCGAAAGTTTATCATTCTTGCCACATGTGAATTTGAGGCAAACATAGACTGCATGATGAGAACCTGTCTCAAAAGAAGGAAAAAAAAAAAAAAAAAGCCTTTCCTTAAACTGAAAAAAAAAGAATAAGGAAAAATTAACTCTAACTATAGTTTCTTTATATTTAATCATATAATTGGTTGCTAAAGAAATAAAGTAACTTTTATTAAATAAATATCAATATAGGGCCAGTGAGTTAGCTCAGCAGACTAAATGCCTGCTTAAACAAGTACAGAGATGGGAGTTTGATCCCTGGCACCACATTCCACACCAACCCCGCCCCCAGGTAACCTGAGCTGGCTGCCAAGACCAGGTGTTGGGGTGAATGCCTGTAATCCCAGCACTGGGGAGGCTGAGAAAAGGAGGATCACTATGAATCCAAGCTGAGTAATGAGACCCAGCACCAAATACATTATATATATACATATATATAATTAATATTATGCAAAATTAATCACTAATATTATTTCAATTACATCAAAAGGAATATATTCATTCTAGCTATGTAAAATCATCTGAACTTCAATGTGTAAAGTATAATAGATTTGTATTATACCAATGATAGAGATATCTAATTCCTTAAAGTTACCATATTTTTATTTGAAGTTTATCAATTTTAGAAAAAGCACTTAGTATATTCCCATCGTCATTTATAAACATACTGAATTCTGCTCTTGTTCTGCATATGTAGTACATGTAAATTCTTCACACCCTTGATCCAAGTTTTGCAAACTAAACTTTGTCCCAATCAAACACATCTCTGAAAACAGAACCTGCTTCCAGTTTGCTCCAGAACAAGAGCAACATCTTAAAATCCTCTCATTTTATGCAATAGGCTTAGCAATTATTTACTGTCAGTTCACTTTAAAGTTGGTGGGGTTGGTGGGGGCAGGTAAAGGAGAACACGGTCATTGGCCAGGACTTTCCCTGTGACATGATGAGACCTGCAGCAGCCTGGAGCTCTCAATGATCCTAAAAATATCGGAAGCGTGTTCCCTCACTAGAACACATTTCTCATGGCCAGCCGTCTTGCTCAGAAGCTAACAATAGCCTCAACCTACTTGCCTCTTGCAGATATGTGTGACACAAAGTACGGATAATATCTGCTGAATTGAACCCATAATGAGGGAATTTATAATCAGTTCTAATGTATTTGAGACCTAAAGTGTATTAGCCCTTCATCAAAGAGAATGATAAAAAGCAGCATTAATATGGGTGGATAGTAATTATTTCAGAGCTCATAATTATTCTCCAGTTAACTACAGAGAAATGCTGATATTTTTACTTCTCTTAAAAAATAAAAGCCACTGTGGTCAGACTCTGAAATGGAAGGGTGCACCACACAGCCTTTGTAAAGACCAGTGCCTTAACTTATGCTTATGTTAATTTAAAAGGAACTATATCACAAAATTAAGCGAGTCTGAAGTTTATGCGTAGGAGTTCCCTTTGCCATCGTTAGTACTGTTGTTTTACTTGTGAATCTACTTATTGTCTATAGCAGATATAAAATATAGTACTTACTCTCAGTCCCTTTCAAAATGACGTGAAGTTTACTTTCCCACTGACGGTAATGAGAGTTATGTATGTATTCCCCAGGGAGCAGAGACCCACTCAGGTTGCAAGGTCAAATAAATCCCTTCTATAGTCAGGCTTTGGTGGCCTTATTTTGTTTATATTTTGATGCTTTAAGATATCTATTTCAAACTATTGGTATCAAAAATGCACTAAGTGTTGTTTTAAAAAAAGCGCGTGCAGTGGTTACATTATTGTTAATGAGGGGTTGTTCCTATTCAAGGGATAAATGGTCCACCCTTGAGGATATCATGTTGCTCAATTTACAGCAGCACACAATCCCTGAAATGCGATTGTCTAATTTTCATGAGAAAATTGATGGCAACTACCGCTTACAATAGGTTTTTATATTTAACATATTTTAGCATCGGCCATTACATCAAGTAGAACTTTTAAATGTGAAGTAAAACGAGCCAAAGTTTCTCAGTGTGCTAAAAAGAGAGGGACTCCAGGACGGTGGTCTGCTTTGCTTTAGGCAACAGAAGAGAAAATCTTGAGATCAAAGAGGTACTGCTTCCAAAAGTCACAGCTTGTATTTACTCCATGGAACCATTCTCAGAGAAACTCACTTCCAGTGCTCAATTTGTAACCCTGGATTCCCTGAGGTATTCACTCTTAGAATCTTTAAACACTGGAAAGAACATGGAAGGGTGTCTGTTGTTGCTGTTGTTGTTATTTTTGCTATCACTTTTGTCAAATAATGTTATCAACATTGTTCTGCCCAGTAAATGTTAAAATTCAGGTGTGTTACAATTTATTGAAGTTGAAAGTGTCCTGTTAGATTGGAATTGTTGAGATACTACTGAAATCCATCCTTGGTTAACACTTCAATAATTTTTTTTAACTATCATTAAATGAAACTCTCTTCTTGAAAGAAAGCAGCTCAGCCCTCCCTCGGCTTACAATGTGCCACTGTATTTGCGATGTAGAGTAAAACACCTATGTCTTTCTAACTTTGCAAACTTGTATGAATGCAAAAATTATTTATGTAGTTAAAGAGCTTCCCTAGTAAAGAAGAAATAGCAGCGAAAAGAGCAAAAAGCTCAAATTTCTACGTAGTGCATCGTTTCTATGATTTTTTTCTACTTAGCCCACCCCAAGCTAAATAAATAACAACTATACATCAGGTCATTCATGCAAAGAGATATGACACCATGTTTAACAAAATCTTGTATTATTGCATCCCATGTAAACCCCAGAAATAACAATTTGCTGAGCATGAGAAGCATATAAAATCACTGGCTCAGTGGCTACAGAACCTGGATAGTTTCCAATAGAAATGTAAATAGCTTTGAATGCCTTATGAAGGGAACACAATACTTGTCCATCAGATCCTTAGACAAAATGAAGATAGTACTTTAACTGTGATGGGTTTGATACATGCTTCCAAATCCAGTAGTCGTGAGCTGATGATTTAGCACCCAAACTTTGAGTTTACATTATTAGTTTCATAATAGCCAAAATTAATTAGGTAATTTAACTAAAACTGGGAAGTAGAGAGTGGTTTTGGCAATAACAAATATCACTGCACTCAATTTGTTTGCTGACTGGTAACTAAAACAATATCTAGTGTACTGGAAAATCAACTTGTGAAAAAAGGATGTTTTCAGTATTCAGCAAATAAGAGAAAAATCAAAAGCTTGAAAGTGTAACTTTCTCAGTCTAATATTTCAAAGATTTTTAAAATTAGAAGTATTTTCTGTATTCTGATTCAGCACTTTTAAGTTGAATTTTAAAATATTTATATTTTGGTGAAGTAATGATGTTGCATGAATCTCAAATAATTCCGTACATGCTGATTGCATTTGAACATGGTCCTATTAGAGCAATACAAATATTGGTGAATTTGCAACTGTCAATTAATAGAAACTATTACTTTCATTTAGGCTTCTCAATGGAATGATTGCTTGCAGGTGTGATTATAAAAGTGTGTCACTTAATTTGTTATGTACAGTTTGGTCTGTAGTTTGAAAGACTTTTGAAATCATGACCTTACAGTTACAACATAAATTTCTAGGTTTTTTGTTTTTTGCTAATGCCAATTATTGATATTTTTCAGAGCTCTGAAATTATGATGCATAATTGTGTTAGATCACATTTTGCCCCTTCTGTTTCTGGGATGGTGCTTTTCTTTCTTGAGGGTTCTTCTAGTAGATTTAGTTTTGAATTGAAAACACAACGCTGAGTACACTCTCAAAAGACCCAGAGTTCTTTCTTAAAATGCTAACAACCCTTTCTTGTGAAGTACGCTCAAAGTCAATGCTTGCTTTTTTGTTATTTATGTTATTGAAATCAACACATGACTTTCGGTCCTTTTTTTCACATTTTTCTATGAATTCTTATTTTATGCATGACAAAATTCTCTTGCTTATTGCTATGTGGTTGGCTGTTTTTTAACTTGAGTGTTCTATGCTTGTGGTGATTGCCTTTTGCATGAGGATTATGAAATGTTATATAAATTCAATGGTTGTAGAAATGAAAAGAAAATGCAGCTTCACTTGCTTTTTGGCGTGTTGAGTATGTTAATTATATGACACTTAAAATTACTTTCATATGTCCTTTGACTTCCCCTTTGGTGTGCTTCTTTATTCTAGCAAATTAGCATTGTTAAGCATAATAAAACATTTATTAAACATTCACAGTGTTTTAATGCAATTATTCTTTTAAAACATGATACTATTATAAATAACCATAGTGGGCATGAAATTGCACAAGGGCATTATTCCATTATATTATCAAATTGATTGTGAAATATTGGCCCTGACTCTGTAACTATCGTAATAGGGAAACACTGATTTATATTAATGGTACTGTTCTCTGCCAAG
>PVKN010044226.1:0-10121 GCA_004027915.1 Capromys pilorides
ATGCTGCATAAGCACTTCCAAAACCATGCCCTGCCGTTCACTGATGTACAGATGGAAATGGTGTCCTGTGGGTCAGCTCAGTGCTGGGGCATTTAGAAGTGCTTATTTAAGGTTCTGGAATGCAGTTTGGGAATCAGGTTCTCAGGTTAAAATGTGGGTCTCTGCCTTTTGGGCTGCTTTTATAAAGTGATAGAGGAGTCATGCAATCATCATACCCTGCTATCCAAAGGTGACAAAAGCCTGTAATTCCTAGATCCCCTCAGCTGTTTTAAAGTCCTGGGCTGTAGGAAGGAAATTCTCTCTTCCTGCAAACTTTGGTTCCCTTTGATAGAATAAGGCCCAGGTATTTTACCTCAAGACTACAAAGTTGCTCTTTGGATCTAGAGGCCTAATGACTTTTGCCTGCTAGAAGATTCAGCTGAGCATGGGTGCCCTGGCCAGAGAGCTCATCTGAGGGAGCACACAAGAGCTCATCACCCGCACACTGCAGGACTGCGACTTGGGAAGATGCATGACATGCCAAGTCGTGGGAAGGCACTTGTCCAGAAGATGAGGACCGGATGGGAACCCTCGAGGAAGCACAGTGCAAGGCAGAAGGTGAGGGGCCTGGCTGTGAGGATTTTCAAAGGCAAAATGAAACTGGAATCTTTATATAAAGTGTACAAAAGAAGGCGTTTGAAAAATGTAACACTGAAAAACAACCAGCATCTCCTAGATAATTTATGGAAACACTACCTCAGAATAAAATAAAAAGAAATGGGATTATAACTCCATTTACATTTAGGTAGAGAGTTGATAGTTTGTTATTTGTCATGGTTGCTGCTATTGTTTTAGACAGGGTCTCATTATGTAGTTCGGGCATTCCTGGAATAGATATGCAGCCCAGACTGGCCTAACTCCAGGCAATCCTCCTGCCTCAGCTTCCCAAGAGCTGGAATTACAGGTATGCACCACCATACACACCAAGGGCCCCTGCTATCAATCCCAATGTGGTAAGACAAAAGAAAACAAAAACTCATCAAACTGAACAGTTAAGATCAGCATGCTACTGAATGGTAATTATATCTCAAAAATAAAAACTTACAAAGGCAGCAAAATAGCTCAGTGGATTAAAGCACCTGCAAACAAGCACAGGGGCAGAGGGTTCGACCCCCGGGCCTGCTGTGCCAGCCTGATCCCCTGGGGCACACTGAGATGGCAATTGAGACTAGGTGTGGTGGTGGGAGGGGAGCCTGTAATCCCAGCTCTTGGGAGGCTGTAAAGAGGCGGATCACTACGAGTCCCATCTGGTAGTGAGACCCTGAACACCATGTAGACCCTTCCCTAAAACACACACACACACACACACACACACACATACAATAAATAAAAACTTACAAACTAAATTTCTTTTTTTTTTTTTTTTTAAAATTTTATTTATTTATTTATTTGTTTGCTTGTTGTGTTTGTTTGTTTATTTATTCATTTCGTGGCTGGCTCAGCCTGCCCTGGTGGTGGCGCTGGCGCAGCATGTGGTGCCGGGGATCGAACCGCAGTCCCTGCAGTTGCCAGAGCCCTCCTAAGCAGGCGCTTTAGACCACTGAACCATCTCACCGGCCCTACAAACTAAATTTCTGTGCTTTCTATTTTCTTCTAACATTTAGAATATACAATGATAAATCGGATACATGATATAAAGAGTTATAGAACACAAAAATAGATATTAAATCACATCATAAATTTGACTTGTTCTAATGCTACAAGAACAGGGGGCCAGGGAGATAGCTCCGCGGCACAAGTGCCTGCTGGTAAGTGCAAAATTGTGAGTTTAAACCCTGGTCCTGCAAAAAAAAAAAAATAAAAATAAAAAAAAATAAAACTAATGCTACAAGAACAAATCTTGTAACACATTGCCACATAAACACAGCTCTGACTTACACCTGCACAGTTAACTCTGCTTTCTAGTATTCGCCAGCAGTTTCTAGGCATTGATGCTCTAGGATTTTGCTTTCCCCTATTCATAATACACTGAAACTGCAAATGAAGCAAACCCCTAAAATCTTGTTTCCAGCCTGGCTATTTATGCCTTTTCACTGGGGCAGTAAGAGCGCCGCCAGGCCTACAGCTCTGTAGGACCTGGATAGTTTTGTTCCACAAGCAACTTTTCCAACTGAGGAAGCAGCTTGGCTCCTGGGATGAGGCTCTGTGTAAAGGAACTGAATTCAGCGAAGTGAGTCTGGCCAGCTTGGGCTGCATGTCTCTTCTAGGAAAACCTGAATACATAATGAGACCCTGTCTCAAACAACATCTCCCAGGGCAAAGGGGGGACCCCAAGGAAAGCCTCGTGCACTGTCAGCCCTGGCCTGGGCTCTGCTCAAGCGAGGAAGCAGATGGGGAAGGGAGCTCCAGCGCAGAGCCAGGCCTGGCGGCACATGCCTCTAATCCTAGCCCCTTGGGCCACCAAGGAGAATCACAAAGTCCAGCCCAGCCTGGATAATTTAGGGACTTAGGGAGATCCTACTCCTTTCCCCTGCCCAAAGGGACTTAGGTTATAGCTCAGTGCAAAGCCCTAGGGTCAATCCCCTATAACACACACACACATACACACACACACACACACACACACACGCATGCACGCACGCACGCACGCATGCAGAGGCAGGCAGAGAAGACTTTTTTGGGGGGAGTGGCTCAGTCTTCCCTGAGGGCAGGGTTGCCCCAAAGAAGACTTTTGAGGGTGAGAATACAGGTCTTCCTGCTCCCTCTAAAGTAGTCTCAACTCAATACTCTTGTCTTCCTTTCCCAAAGCAACAAGGTAGGAAGAGGTCACATACAACTTTCTCCAAGTGACAGTAACAATCACCACTCAAATCCATTACTGATTTTAAACATTATCTTATTAAATTATCATCAACATCATTATTACTATTAGTTTGGTTTTCTGAGGTAGGGTCTCACCATGTAGAGTATAGGCTGACCTTCAACTTACTGTATTTACCTGGCTGGCTTCAAACTTACAGTGATTGTCCTGTCTCAGCCTCCCAAATTCTGGAATAATAGGTGTGTGCCACCATGTCTGGCTAATTTTTCTTTGGGTTGGGGGAGATTCTTCTGGTTCAGTCTCCTGAAGACTAGGATTGCAGAGGCCTAGAAATTCCTAATCGTTGGGGCTGGGGAGATAGCTCCGTGGCACAAGCTCCTGGCAAGTGCAAGGTCATGAGTTCGAACCCCAGTCACACACACACACACTTCTGATCATTAATAGAATGTCTCCTACATTTTCAAGTTCTCCACCGGCATGGAGTGGAGCAGGGCTGAGTCCAGATTTGGAGGTCACATAAAGCTGCAATTGAGTGCTGCCTTTATCACCAGCCAGTTGCCTCAGTCAGGGCTCATGGAGTCCCATCTTGTGTCCCGAGCCTAGGTTTCCTGCTGTGTAGGATGTGAGGCGTGCATGGATCTGACAGCACTGTGCAGGGAGGGCAGGCATGACATCTGCCTATTGTGCAGCAGTGCCCGTGGGTCCCCCAGGAGGAGGTCTGCAAAAGTGAGCTGGCTTTAGAATAAACAAGCCACAGGACAGGCCTCATTTTCGTTTCTGATTCTTAACAAGTGCAAGATGGCTACTAGCTCTATAGGCTCCCAAATCAGAAGTTTGGGTCTGCCTCTCTAGCTGGGATGACCAGAGTCTCTTGGAGGGATGGTCTAGTTTTTTCCCCATCAATACAAGTTAAGAATGACCCAAGTTGTCAGGGTTCCCATAAGAATCTTATCTTAGTAGGTGAAAACTGTTTTTTGTTTGTTTGACTTTGTTTTGGGCACAGAGTCTGACTGTATAGCTTAGGCTGGCTTCCACTTCCTGGGCTCCTCCTTCCTCGGCCTCTCAAATGCTGGGATTACAGGCTGGCACCACTCAACCTGGTGAAAACCACACTGAAAAGAGCTTACTGGACAGGAAAGTTGGGACTTGGTCATCGTTTTTAGAATGGTTGTTTCTGAAGGCAGTAGAACATTCTTATTTACAACCACGAGGGGCAAAGGAGCTGTAGAGAGGAGAACTCAGCCCATGGAGGAAGAAAGGAGTAAGCTTAGTATTGCTTGGGCCAAACTTGGCCAGGAATCTTGCCAACACGAAAGTGCAGGGTTGGAAGCGACTGAGAAAACTTCCATGGATTTTCAGGAAAGATTCTTTGGTCAGAACACAGGGCCTCCTCCATGTGGGCCAGGAGAATTCTGGCAGTGGACTCGGGCTCAGGCATGTTCCTTCATAATTGAAGTCGGGTGTGCAGGGAGAGGGGGCTGGGGGAGGCCTCTGCGTTCTTCCTGTCTACAGAATCATCGTCCTGCAGAAGCTGTTTTCCCAAGGCTTTTACTTTGAAAGGAGGACTTTTAATTTTTTTTTTCAAGGACAGGTGGGGTGGGGTGCTTTTTTTTTTTTTTTTTTAATTGGGCCGACAGCATCTGCATGAACATACACAAATCAGGGGATCAACAGGGTATAGCTTCAGTGAAGGCTGACTCACACCAGAGACAGTTTTTTATTTTTAAATTGCTGCCGGAAGACCCACTGGCCATGTGTAACAAGTCACAGTTTAGTTGCTCTCTGTTGGAATATTTCCAAGAGAAAACTTATTCCTCCTTAAAAATTTCTGTTGACTCTCCTTCACTCGTAGGCCTTTCTCTGTGACTGCTTATTTTTGCTTCAGAAATTAGTTTGCATTCCTTCAGTCAGCACTGAAGTCCTTCAGTGCCTAGCAGTATGCCAGTGATGTAAAGTGACACAGGCAAGCTCCAGGGTGGAAGTACTTCCTTCTTTTACAGGGGACTGACCTTGTGGTCAAAGGCTGGTGTTTTTGCCTAAATGGTCCATCACCAAGTCACTGAGAATTTACCATCAGGAGTCTATACAACTAAATGGAATCTCAGTGAGCTTTGTTATTGCTTTTTGATGGTGCTGGGAATCAATACCACCACTACTCGCCAAGCTATGGAGCTGGGGCTCTTTTAGTATTAATCGTATTTTGCTTGAGACAGGGTCTCACCAGGTAGCCCAGGCTACCCTTAAACTCATGACCTTGCTGTCTTAGTCTCCTGAGTACAGGGATTACATGTCCAATTTAGGGTTGTTCCTTTTTAAGATTTTTTTTTTTTTTGTATTTTAGGGATGGGTCTACAGGGTGCTCAGGGTCTTACTACTACATGGAACTTCTAGTGATCTGCCTGTTTACAGCCTCCCAAGAGCTAGGATTCTGTACAGGCGCACACCACCAGAGCGCCCTGGGGGGTGGGGCCGGCATGGCAGGCCCTGGCCTACTTGCAGGCACTTAAATCTGCTGAGCTATTTGGCCAGCCCCAAGACTTTTTCTTTTTAAATTTTAAAAAATCCTTTATTTACTTGGTACAAGGTCTCACTACACAGCTCAGGCTCATAGTGATTCTCTTGTGTCAGCCTCCCCAGCACTGGGATTACAGGTGTGCACCACCAAGCCCGGTTTTAGTGGATCGCAAGGCAGCACCCATTGTGGTTACCAGGGATTGAACCCAGGTCCTGGCCCTTGCCAGGCAGACACTTAGACCTCTGAGCTATCTCCCTGGCCCCTAAGACAAGGTTTTGCTCTGCAATTTAGGCTGAAGTTGAACTCACTATATAGCCCAGGTTGGCTATGAACTTATGGCAATCCTCCTGCTTAAGCCTTTTGAGTGCAGGGTTTATAGTTGTATACCATGATGCCTGGCAGGGCTCTTCTTTTTTAAACAAGGAAACAGACGTGAAGTACATTTGGTCTGGGACCTGCTGCTTTTGGGTAAGTAATTGCAGATGGCATCTCCATGAAGGCCAGGCCAGAACTGGTCCTCCCTCTGGACATTTATACTTGGTGCTGTGCTCAGACTTCTACCATGTGAAAAACATCAGAGGCTTTGTACAAGGGGCCATCTATCCTGGTGGGTCTTACAAGTCTTCATGTTGCAGAAGTGTCAAGGTGAGTTCACTCTTTCATTTTCCCTCCCAGGACAACCTCCCTGCATTAATTCTGAGGCAATCTCGGGTTAGATCTGAAGGGGGATTTAGAGCAAGGTCTGAAAAGAAACAAAGCTGCTTTAGTTCACTTAGTGCGCCTAGTAATTAGCCTTGGAGTAGCAAATGTTATCTGCATCAGTGCAGCTCTGTGCCAAGTACCAAATCCACATTTTCTAGATGATTTCAGGAAAGATTTTTTTTTTTTTTTTTTTTTTTTGTCTTTTTGACACAGGGTCTTGCTATGCAGTTCAGGCTGGTCTGGAGCTCACTTTTGTAGCCCACGCTGGTCTCGAACTTGCACTGATCCTCCTGCCTCAGCCTCCCAAGTGCTGGGATTCCAGTAAGATGTTTTGATTCAAAGCATTTCAACATTAGGTCCCAAAGGTCTGCAATCATCCTGTAGAAAATAGTGTTTATCTCTTCCTTTAATGGGGCAAGAATGCCAAATCCAGATTAAGAAATGACTGCAGCTTTCATGCTCTCCTGTGCTTCCAGGATTACAGAGACTGGTCCATGCCCCTGAAGGGCACACCCAGCTACAGTGCACCTGAGACTCTTGGTTTCTCAAAGTACAACTCTCAACATTAGTCCCTATGCTCCGAAGTATTTGTGAGCTTCCCAGGGATAGAATGTGTCTCAGGAACTCAAGATAAAGAAGGGTTTTCAGGGCTACAGAGATAGCTCAGTAGAATAAGCACTTGCCTGGCAAGTGCAGGGTCCTGAGTTCAATCCCCGGAACCGAAAAATAAAAATAAAAGGAAAAGGGTTTTCACTGAAAAAATGAGAAGATAGTATAAAGGAGTCGATTATGACATTAATTAGGATGAAGAGGCCACAACTCCAATCTTCCAATTTAAAAAAAAGCCTTATATAATTTCTAATACTCAAGAGCAAACAATGTTTTTGGTTTGCGCCAAGACTACAGAATGTTTCTGAGGAAAACTCAAGTCTATATTGGAGAGTGGAGGGAAACACTTGTTCCTCGTTACTTTCCTTAACTGTTTCACTGTCCCTTAAAAATTTTAACTTTAAAAGCTGCATCTGGGCCGGCGAGATGGTTCAGTGGTCTAACGCGCCTGCTTAGGAGGGCTCAGGCAACTGCGGGGACTGCAGTTCGATCCCCAGCACCACATGCTGCGCCAGCGCCATCACCAGGGCAGGCTGAGCCAGCCACAAAATGAATAAATAAAGAAACAAACAAACACAACAAGCAAACAAATAAATAAATAAATAAAATAAAATAAAAAAGAAACAAACACAACAAGCAAATAAATAAAAAATTAAAAAAAAAAAAAGCTGCATCTGTTGGTATAGTCACTATGCAAATATTCTAGAACTCCCAATTTAAGAATCCTCATAGCAATTTTTATGAAAGGGATAGGGATGCCATCAGTGGGACAGCACTTGCCCAGCAGGAGCAAGGCCTTTGGGTTCATTTCCAGCACTGAATAACACAAAGGGGCTGGACAGCAGCAGAGGCCTGCTGCAAAATACGTGGTGGACAGGGAGATAGCTCCGTGGCACAAGTGCCTGCCTGGCAAGTGCAAGGTCATGAGTTTGAACCCCGGTCCCACCAAAAAAAAAAAATATATATATATATATATGTGGTGGAGCCCTAAGCTTTGTAAAGTTCCCTTGGTCTATTCTGCTGGAGGACACTGTCACGCTGTCTTTCCTGATAAACTTGGCTGTTCTCATCCATCGAAGCAGCTTGGGACCTCATTGTCGCTCAGAATGGCTACAGTTCACTTTGGAAGAGCTCTTGGGGTCACTCTGAGCTCCGGAGGGGAAGCTGGTGTACTGCTCAGTCTCCTAAAGAAGCTGGTCAAGTTGGCTTTCCTAATGGGAGCTATCACTGAGGATGGCCATGGTACTTTTTGGGGGAGCTCGGGTTCTTACCTTGAGTGTTCTTTTTGGCTCTAGTTCAGATTCCTCATCCCACTGGTACAGATTTTCTAGCTTCCACTGACCTCTGGGCTTTCCCAGTGCAGATACAGGATGTGGGCCTGCACTAGACATTGTCACGGGCTCCAAATGTCCAATTGGACTTGTGGGAGGTAGTTACGTGCTCTAGGTCCTCCGCTGGACTCATGCAGGATATTAGGATCCAGGCCCTCAGATGGATTCTTTGGTCCTTAGTGTGTGGATAGAGTTCCTGCACTTCTTATAATTGATTCTTTGGCTGATTCACTATAAATTTTTTTTTTTTTTTTTTGCACAACTGGGGATTGAACTCAGGCCCTTGCACTTGCCAGGCAAGCACTTATTCTACTGAGCTAACTCCCCAGCCCCACTATAAAATAATCTTATAAAATGTGCCCTGTATTGTTCTCCCTGCAAAATCCCAAACTACAACAAAATCCCATCAAGGAAGCAGGAGCTGCTGCTTCTGACTGCTGCCAGAGGAAGGAATGCAGCTTTGCCTCAGAGAAAGCAAGCTTCTCCCAGATGTCACAGGTGACTTTTGCAGCAGAGTACGATAGCACATGCCTTAAAACCCAGCTACTCAGGAGGTTGAGGCAGGTGATTCCCAAACCAAAGGCTAGACTGGGCAAGTTAGCAAAACTCTGCCCCCACTTCCGTAATTATTTTTTAAACATAAGCTTAGATCCAAAATGTGCCATCAGCCCAAGCACCGGCATCATGCGTGGCCACCAAAACTTATGTACCAGGACAGGATTTTCCAAATGATGACAGAAGTGTGGACGTGCTCACCCCCAGTGGCTGCTGTCTGCTCGAGCTTCCCAGCCTCTGCAAGAGGGAGTGCACTTTCGCTACAGGGATGGAGAGTTGCTTCAGGTGACTGACATTACTCTATGTATCCTAACAAGTCACATTTGTTTCCAAAATCAAAAATGGTTTCAGCTTGGTGGTGGTGTGGAGAAACTGGAAAGCTACAGGCGTACAAAACTGCTTTTCAAGTGTGGTGGGGCACACTTGTAATCCTAGCACTTAGAAGGCTGAGGCAAGAGGATCACTGCAAATTTGAGGCCAGCATGGGCTACAAAGTGAGCTCAAAGCCAGCCTCAAATGCGTAATGAAACCTAATGTCACAAAGACAGAAAAAAAAAAAAAAAAAAAAACCCTATGTGTGGGTCTTCTACCCTAAACATCCAAATTCAGTTATTTTCTCATTTATATAGCTGGTTCTTTTTTTTTGAGATGGGTTCTCAAACCTGTGGGTCAAAGGGATCCTTCTCCCATGCCCTCCAGAGGAGCTGGGATTACAGGCCCATTCCATGGGGCCTGGCATATACATTCAGGAACTTTTCAGTGGTTTGGGGAGCTGGACGAGAAAGGGCTGAAAAGATAGAAAATTTAGTGGCTCTCTATAGTGTTGAGTTGATTTTCATGCTGCTAAGTCCAGGCCACTGCTACTTCGATCACCGGATACATGCTCCCAAACAAGTATCACAGAACACAAATTTCACACTTGGCAGAGTAATTTAAAGTTTGGTTATTTTAATCGAATTTTATTACTCAAGATAGTAAGGGTAAATTAAGTGGCTCATTTCCATCCTGAAGAAAATATTAACAGTTTCTATCTTATTTAATTTTAAATTCAAACATAACCTTTTGACCTTCTTCTGAAATAACATTTTCTTTGATTTTTTTTTTTCCTGGAAAGTTTCTTTCAAACCTTCAAGTAGTTTGGAAACATTTGCCTATTTGCTCATCCCTCTGGGCACAGTCTTCCTGGGCATTTATTCCACCTGTGCTGAAAGAGGCTCTCCAGCTGGTGGCAGGGCCTCTCGATGGAGGCGATCATAATGAGACAGAGGAGAGAGCCTGTAAACTACTTCTAATTCTCTTAATTAGTATGCTACGATCCACCCCGGCTTCTGCAAGGTCAGACATGCAAGAAAACTACTTGGCCAAAACAGCAGGATTCTAACTAGTGTAAAAATAGATTTTAAATAAAATAGAATCTCTATAGGAAAGAGAATTAGGTTATACTTTACATTTCTACTCTTGCTTTAAGATCTCTGTATTAATATTTAAGTCCATGGAGTATTAGCCTACCCTAAGTAAAAATTAAGAATGTCTGAGTACATTCATTTTTCAAAAGATACAGGTGAGGTTTTCTGAGAAATGCTACAGCACATCCCACAAAACTAGATGG
>PVKN010044227.1:0-10123 GCA_004027915.1 Capromys pilorides
ATTTTTCTTTTTTTTTTTTAAATGTGGCATTAACTTTAGGTATTATATTATGAAGGAAGTATCCCTGTAAAAGACAATCTTAATCTTTTGGCTTTCATATGTTTTGATAGGATTGGTCCAAAGGAAGATTTTTTCCACTGTTTGAAGTGTAACTTATGTCTGGCTATGAATCTTCAAGGAAAACATAAGGTATGTACTCAGTTTGCATAATTTTTAAAGTATCTAAATGTTTTTCTTTCTTTTTTCTTTTTTTTTTTTTAGGGAAGGGTTTACGGGGTATTCAGGGCCTCACTAATAGATTGGACTCATAGTGCTCTGCCTGTTTACAGCCTCCCAAGAGCTGGGATTACAGGCATGTGCTACCATTCCCAGTCTCAATTGCCAACTCAATGCACCTGGGGGCTCGGCCAGTGTGGCAGGTCAGAGGTTTGAACCCCAGGCCCCTGAGCCTGCTTACAGGTGCTTAATCCACTATTTGGCTGGCCCCTCAAAATGTTTTTCAAAAGGAGCTTAAATTCTAATGTTTTGGAAGCATGATAGTTTTTCAGAAAATGCCAAGTAAATCTGTATTTCTTACATTTTAAAAAGCAGTATGAAGTGGATACTAAAACATGACTAGAACTTCTGATCAACAGTTTGCTTTGAGTATTTCTGCCAATTTTTAGTGTAACGTTGACAACTCTAAGTCAATGTGTGCATCATTAGTGGTCATGCTTCTAAAATTAAAACAGGAGTAGTTCTGAGAGTAACCTTCTATATAGCTTTCTGAGAAAAGTTAGTATTTCTGTCTTTTCTAATGCTTACAGATTTTTAATCTGCATATGGGAATTTTATCACAACTGCACGGCTTCTTTTATTTGAAAGCTGCCTAATAAAAACATTTAATAGTACTGATTGTACCTTTTAAAAGAATTTAGAGAATAGGGATTGGCATAGAATGGAATGTACATCGTATTCTACAAATAGAAGAAATTCTAGATGAAGAGAACTGTGAATAGCAGCATTGTATGTGAGAGTGAGTGAGTGACAAAGATAGAAAGAGACTAAAATGACTTGCTTTGTACTGTGCAGATTTAGTAGAAGGAAGGTGTCTTAGTTACTCTTCTCCTTGTTGGGACAGATACCCAACACTCAAAATGAAGGAAAGATTTATTTAGCTCACAGTCAGTGGAGGTTTCATTCTATACTCAGCTGACTCCAAGGCAGAATGGCACAGGGCAGAGAGCAACCTTTCATGGTGGCAGGCAGCAGAGGACAAAGGGAATGGCAGCAGCTCAGGCAGCTAGCTAGCCACTTAGCACTCCTTACATTTTAATGCAAATTACCTCCCCTAGGGCAAGTGTAACATCCACGTCCACAATAATCCTCACAAACTCCAGAAGCTACCCCATGATTGCATGAGGCTTTGGAGGGCGCCTATACACTGTAACAGAAGGGATAAGAGGGTCTTGCAGAGATAAAATAGGTACCTGTCCTGTAAGGAGTGGTGAGAGAGATGAAGATGAGTAATGGCTATACAGAATATGTAACTGAATTCATTAGACTGAAATTTGAGTTCAGCTCTGTGAGCATAGGCTGTGGTGAGTGAGGCAGGCTGGTGAGCAGCAAGTCACCTGCTGGGGTGTGGGATTGGTGTCTAGAGCAACCCTAGTGCTTGCCTAAGCCCCCTGTGCACTCATCCCGTTGCGGGGGAGCATCTCACCTCCTCGAAACCTCGTCCATGGTCAGCTGTGTTGTGATCGCAGAGGTGCTACAATGCATGTGAGTGAAATTAATTTTATTTATTGATAAGGAGAGTTAAGACAAAAGAAGTGCTTGTCCATGATCTCTTTTTCTCAGCTGATTTTTGGCCAAGCTTGTTGCACTGGTCGAGCCTGGATCTCATGTGAGCCTGGCCAGTGCTCCACTGAGCCAGCGCTCCACTGAGCTGGATCCTAGCAGTGTGTCCATATCTAGAGGGTTCATGAATAGCCAGGCTGTGATTACACCCAGATTCTATTTTATTTTATTTTTAAATGTTTTTAATTTAATTTAATTTTTTTATTATGGCTGGCTCAGCCTGCCCTGGGTTTGGGGCTGGCGCAGCATGTGGTGCTGGGGATTGAACTGCAGTCTTTGTGATTGCCTAAGATTGCCTAAGCAGGCACTTTAGACTGCTAAGCCATCTCGCCCCTCCTACATCCAGATTTTAAAATTTATTCCTATTGAGGTTTTTTTGCCACATTGTTCTCTGCTGACTTAAAGGGCTCTGTGTATTTTCTCCTGTGATTTTTGTTGCTGTTGTTGTTTCTTATGTATTAGTAAGTGGTCCTGGCTGCTGCCCAAGTTCTCTCATTAAAACTGAGTAATAGTCATGGCAGGGTACTTTTCCCTATCTTCTGGTGTCTGAGCAAATGTTGAGTATTGAAAGCTAATTAGCAAGCTCTGCAGTCAATCTGCTGGGACTTACATTTAATTTTGCCTGTTACTACTGCGTAACTTTATAAGTTATTTACTATCTCTTGAGTTTCAGCTAGCTCTTCATCAAATGAAATAGTAATTTTGCCTAATTAATTAATTGAGCTAATACAGGTATTATACTTGAATAGTATGAAGTAAATCTCTGCACGATTGGTTGTTACCAAGATACTGTTAATTAGTTTAGACTACTAATTTAAGGCTATAGTTTTTTAGTTAAACACAGATTTCAAATCTTGTTATCTTGTTATGTGTTTTTTATTGATCAACTTTTCCTTTGAGGGGCAAGATAGCCAGCAACTACAACTTAGGGGAGGAGAGGTTTATTTGGCTCAGTTTTCAGTGAGTTTGGTCTATGGTCAGCTGGCTACAAGGTGAAAGTGTGTGTGGGAGGACAGCTCTTTAGACCTTTGTGGCCAAGAGGCAGAGAGGGAGGAGCCAGGACAAGAGCAACCCCCAAGTAGGCCCTGCCTCCTAACAGCAAATCAGTGCCCCGTGATCCAGTCACCTTCCAAACACATGAGACTTTGAGGGTACATTTTAGATGTAAACCGTAACACTTTGACTCCCTGGTTCCCTTTTCTTGTCTGTAAAATGAAAAGTGGTATGTGGTGTTAAGGTTTGTTAGATATTTTTATTATTTCAGGTAATGTATCCAACCTGACATTGTTGTGAAAATTAAAGACTTAAACTGACATATGACTATCATATATTAATGTTAGCTGTTTTAATAAGTTGGTTTTATTAGCTTTTATTATCAGTACTACAGTTACAACTGGCACTTTTATTGGTTTAAGCTTTCATTAATCTGAGTTTCTCTTTTAAACAGTGTATTGAAAATGTTTCTCGGCAGAACTGTCCAATATGTTTGGAGGTAAGGTAGAACACTTTTGCACTTTGAAAATCTCTCCTCTTGATTCAGGATTCTTGGATGTTCACACTGTCTTTATACAGCACTCACATTTTCCCCCATAGGACATTCACACGTCCCGTGTTGTTGCTCACGTCTTGCCATGTGGACATCTTTTACACAGGTAAAAATAACTTTCTTGTCAAAGATATTTAAAATAGTGGAGCTAGTTTTTAGAAACGAAATGGGAGTTTGTTTTACTAAAATGCTGTTGTATTTTCTTTCAGAACATGTTATGAACAAATGTTGAAAGGGTGAGTTTTGGTGGAATTTTAAAAATTATAATTGTATGATGTCTTTCCTTTGTGTGTGTAAGTAAGGGGGTAGGGGCAAATACAACTGCTGCTTGCACATTATAGACCTGGGAGATGCTTATGTTGAGATGAATAGGGTAGATGAACAGTGTCAGCCTGGCCAAGCTATCTTGAGAATATGCAGCTGAACCTGAATTCCAGTTATGCCTTATCTCTTCCCTCAAATCAAGAGAGATATCTCTTGTTTCTTAGCCATGCTTATCAAAAAACCAGGTTCTGGGGCTGGCAAGATAGCTCAGCGGTCTAAAGTGCCTGCTTAGGCAAGCTTAGGCAACCACAGGGACCACAGTTGTATCCCCAGCACCACATGCTGTGCCAGCCCCACCCCCAGGGCGGGCTGAGTTGGCCATAACATACATAAAAGAATAAAGTTAAAAAAATAGCAGGTTCCTTAATGTATTGTTGAAACACTGGAGAATAGTGCTAAAAAGTTTGTCAGGTCATTGAATTGATTCAGTGATAAACTGCAGAAAACTGGTAAAGATATTTATTTATTTATTTGTTTGTTTATTTATTTGGGTTTACAGGGTTTCTGCCTATGTTCAGTCTACCAAGAGCTGGGATTACAGAGATGCACCACCATGATCCATGATCTGACTCAGTTGTAGTTACCATCTCAGCGTGCCCTGGGGCAGGGCCAGCACGGCACACTAGGGATCAAACCCGAGTCCCTGCGTCTTCCTAAGCAGGCTCTTTAATCAGCTGAACTATTTGGCTGGCCTTAAGAGATTATTTAAAAGGGGAACTAAAATGAAGTAAGTAGCCGGGAAGAGTAGACTATATAAATGTATTTCGATCCTACTAATTAATTAGCAGAGATGTTTATAACCAAAGAGAAGGAACTTGTTTCAGATTTTTAGAGAGGAAATAATATAATCTGAATAACTTTTAAGGACCTCAATTTCTTCTTTGCTGAGATAGGTAAGAAATCGAGATTGTTTTGCTGAGGAGTAGCTCCATTAGTGTTTTTTAAGCATAAGAAATAGATTCCATGAAGAATGGACTGATTCTGTATTAAGAACAGAGGAAAAGAATTAAAAAATACCATAAGATACAAGATTTAATTTACAGGATTTAATTTAACCCTTGTAAGTGAAGTTTCCAAAGTTCTGAGAGATTACCTGGAGATAGAGATGATGTCCTAGGAAGGTTTCTGTACTGCTTGGCTTGCACCTTCTGCTTGAGTGAGTGACAGCGGCTCTCCTTGTCTTGCAGAGGCTACCGGTGTCCGCTGTGCATGCACTCTGCCTTAGACATGACTCGCTACTGGAGACAGCTGGATAATGAGGTGGCACAGACTCCGATGCCCTCAGAATATCAGAATGTGACTGTGGATGTGAGTGCAATCTATGCTTACAACTTCTCAGGATATGATAGTCACTAAGAAGAATAAAATGAACTTAAATTTTAGTATCGTTAGGAAAAGTCTAAGAGTATATGTGCAGTTTTCGTCAGCACTAGATGGCAGGTAGGAACTTCTTGAATTACTTAACCATTACTTTCCAGAGTCAGTAATGTTACTGATTAGGGGGGATCACTGCTATTTTATTTGTAATTATTTTAAATTTTATTTCAGGGAAATATAGCTGCTGATATTCTTTAAAATTTTTATTAGATTCGATCCTTGGCATGTCGTGCCAGCCCTGCCCCCTAGGGCATGCTGAGACAGTGATGGTGCATGCCTGTAATCCCAGCATTTAGGAGGCTGAAAACAGGAGGATCACTATGAGTCCAAGCTGTATAGTGAGGCCCCCTATAGATCTGTAGTAAACACATTAAAATAAATAAATAAAATGCATGTTTGTTTGTTTGTTTGTTTATTTGGTGCAGGGTCTTGCTATACAGTTCAGACTCAGTGATCCTCCTATTTCAGACTCCCCAGCACTGGGATTATAGGTGTGCACCACCATGCCCAGTTTCTGTAGTTGACTTAGAGCGGGGCTGGCATGGCATGCAGTACTGGAGATTGAGCTCAGGTCTTTGAGCTTGCCAAGCAGGTGCTTAGACTGCTTAGGTATCTCCTCAGCCCAGTAGCTGATTTTTGAAATTTATATTTTGATTTAAAATGTTTGTTCTTTTTTATGCTTGTTTTGTATATTTATTTTTATTCGTTTTCTAATGTTTATTCTTTTTTACTTTCTTTGGTGTAAATTAGCCTATAATCTAAATGTCTCAGTTACTCTTCTTTTGTTGCTGGGGCAAATTCCTGACACCCAAAATGAAGGAAGGAAAGGTTTATTTAGCTCACAGTTACTGGAGGTTTCAGTTCATACGCAGTTGGCTCCAAGGCAGAGTGGTACATGGCAGCGAGCAGCAGTTCACGTGGTGGCAGGACAGCAACAACAGCAACAGGCCAACAATAGCAACAGAGAGCAATAGAAAAGGAGTCCGTTTCTCTGTCTCTCTTTTGTTACATTCAGACTCTCTGCCTCAGGATATCTGCCTCAGACCACAGTCATAATCCCAGGAGTACTCAGACCTGTAATCTCATCCTTGGATCACCCATAATCCCAGTGGATCATGAGTTAATCTCAAACTCTGGAAATCCCCACCCCATGACTGCATAAGGCTTCAGGGGACAACTAGACACAAACCATAACACTGAAATATAAAAAGTACTTTTGTGCTTTACTTCACACTGATTGACCGTCTGTTTTCCCTTAATTGAGACGTGTTGTGCTATAGTAGTTTATTTTCAGCACAGTATTGAGTTATAAGGGGTGATCTAAATACACTGAGAACATTGAAATTTAAAAAATTATTATTAAGGCACACTACCCTACCATTACTCCTCAGAATACTTGCTTTCACTTCAAATGTGCATGTCCCATCAGCAGTTCTGGAAATCCTCTTTTTGTGAGTGTCTTTATGAGATGCACTAAACAATACAGTGAATGCAAGTGCCATCTAACAGAAAGAGAGGCTCAGAAAAACGTTTGCATGTATCCCTGCTCACCTTGACACTGTGCAACTTGCAGTCCTTTCATGAAGGGAAAATGGCCTTGAAAGGTAAATGTTTTGAATCAAAGAAGCCATGACAGCACAGCTAAAGACATTTATGAACAAAGACCTCATAACCTCCAGAATGTGGCAAAAAAATGAGATACGTTTGTCTGAAGTGAGGGGAAGTATTTTAAGAAGGAATAATGACATTGTTTCTTTTACTATAATAGGGTGTTTTTGTTTAAGTGGACACAGTATTTTTTATAGCATCCTGTAGAACAGAATGAGAAAGCTACATAAGCTTTCTGGTGTGCTGTCGTAATGTTTGCACATAGGCATTTTCTGAACATCTTCAAAACTTCTTCAGATACACACAAAGAACAACCAATAACAAAGTCAAATAGAAAATTTTTGGTTTGAGGGCTGGGGCGACAGCTCAGTGGCATAAGAGCCTAACTGGCTTAAGGTTCTGGTACCACAAAAGAAAAAGAAAAATGGTTTGATTCATACTGGAAAATTTCATAATTCACTGAGAAATCAATTTTTTTTTTTAATATTTTAAGGAAAGGTCTACAGGATCTCACTACTAGATCAAATTTGCAGTTACCTGTTTATGATCTCCCAAGAGCTAGGATTACAGGCACACCACTATGCCCAGTCTCAGTGTGCCCTGGGAGCAGGGCTGGCATGGCACAACCCGGGATTGAACCTCCCAGCCCCTGCGCCTGCTTGCAGGTGCTTTAATCTGCTGAGCTATTTGGCCAGCCCTCACATTGTTAATATGGACAACAAAAGATTACTTAGAGTATGAATTCATAATTATGTGATTTATTTTGTTATCAGAGGCCAAAGTATAGTATACTCCATGTATTTTCATACTATAATTTTGATAAGATATAATTCACTCTGTACCACTCATTCCTTATAGTATACAGCTCATTGCCTTGAATATATTCATGGAATTGTGCAAATATCATCACAATTTTAGAATATTTTCATCATTCCACAGGAAACCTTGTGAGGCTAGGTGTGGTGGTACATGCCTATAATCCCAGCACGTGGGAGGCTTGAGGCAGGAGGATCAGTGCAAGCTCAAGACCAGCCTGGGCTACAAAAGTGAGCTGAAGACGAGCCTGAACTACATAGTGAGACTCTATCTCAAAAAGACAAAAAAAAACAAAAACAAAAAAAAACCTTCCTTTTAGGGCTGGGGAGATAGCTGAGTGGCTTAAGCTCCTGCCTGGCAAGCACAAGGTACTTAGTTCAATCCCTGCTACTGCAAAAAAAGAAAAACCCCAAACCTTGTGTAGTCCCCACTAGCAGTCATTCTCCAGCCTCCCTGGGATCTAGGCTGTCTTTGTACATTGAGGTAATACTTTTAAAAGAATTATCTTCTAACTTACGATTTAGAGTGAATTTGGAAAATTTCTATTTACTGTTCTAAACCTTATGCTTTACTGCATAGTAGTATGAGGTATTTTATTTATATTTTTGGTTGGTACTAGGAATTTTAAGTCAGGACCTTGTGCTTGCCAGGCAGGTGCTTATGCTGCTGAGCTGTATCCCCAGCCCTGTACTGATCTACTTCAAGGGTAACATCTTGAATTTTCAAGATCTAAGGGCCAGAAGAGATTTATTATTAAGTAATATTTTGTCATTTTAAGAATGACATTGGAGCCCTTCTGTCTGTACTCAAATTTAGGAAACACTCTTTTTAGACTTGAATTTATTCCTCAGGCATTGTGGACTGAGGGGGTGGTATACTATATCTAAAAAATAAATTTATAACAGTAAACATATTATAATTTAAATTTCATTTTCATTAAGTGACATAAATTTGTCAATGCCAATAAGAAATATTGAAATTATATATATTTTAAGTTGTAAGTATGCAGTATTGATCTGATTATGCCTAGGTTAATTTTTGTTTGTACTGTTTACATTACTTGAGAACTACTATATTTTAAATAAGTCACCTTTGGTCAAACTTGCATTTTTATTTTCTAAATTCAGAGCTACCCTAGTAGCTTTTAGAGTTACCCTAGTAACCTCTTAGAGTTTTCAGTGAAAATAAAAAGTTGTTTCTCATTAGTGAAATATTTAGACATGATAGTGGCCTTTGTATGTATGATTTGAAGTACTGGCCTTGAAGTTGTCTCTTCACTTTTCAGATTCTCTGCAATGATTGCAATGGACGATCCACAGTCCAGTTCCATATTTTAGGCATGAAATGTCAGATTTGTAACTCCTACAATACTGCTCAAGCTGGAGGGCGTAGAATTTCATTGGATCAGCAGTGACCAGCTTGTACATCACAAGAAAATGCAGCATTTGTGATACAGAAAATATTTCTATGGAAAAGTACTCTCTTGTCATAATGTGTCATAGTCATTGCACTAGAACCAATACGTACCATCCTGGCACCACAGCGCACCTCCCTAGTGCAAATTTGGAGTCACGGTCTCTGTAGAATCATCATGTCATAGCTCTCTACTGGGGATAGCTCCTGCTTGTCTCGGTTGGAATTTCTTTGGGGATCAGTTGTTTGGAAGCCAGTGATGTTTGTTACTGGGATGCATAGCATTGTGTTATATTTTCATGGCATTTTATTTTAAGTAGCACTGCACACCCAGTTCATTTCTAGTTCTTGTTAGAACTGAACTTCATTCCATTGTATTCTTTAAGGACCATGCTATAATGAGAGTAAGTTCTACCTTAAGGTTAAAAACTTAAGTATATGTGCTTTTAAATTTTTGAAAACAGTCCTTTGGGGCCTACAAATGAATACTGCTGGAATAAGTGCTAATAAAGTTATATTACAACAACATTTTAAAGATTTGTTCATTCAGCGGGCATTTGTTAAGCTGCTACAAAGTAACAGATGTGGTTCTAGATGCTGTGGAGATAGCTGTGAACTATGAAGACAGAAGACCCTGCTTTGTGGTGGTGCATTCTAGAGCTTGTATTTGATCAGTACCTCCCGCCCTACCCAAAGATAATGATGATCAAAACCAGACACACTCCACAGGATTTTTAAATTTTATTACTTGAGACAGGATCTTGCTTAGTTGCCTGGGTTGGGTTTGAACCTGCTGACTTCCAGTACTGGGATTATAGATGTGTACCACTAAACCTAGTGTTGTTTTTTTTTTTTTTATAATAATGCAAGCATTGAGTTTCTTTTTGGTAAATAAATAGATAGATTTTTTTTCCTTAAATGTTTGAAAGTAGATAGATGAAGGAGGAGAAGGACAGTAATCCCAGTAAGATATTTAAGTAAGATATTTCTGGCAAGATCTCTGATTTCATACTTTTATTGAGGTTGGAGTAAATCTCTTCATTCAGGAGCAAAGTAATAAGCCTACTTTGTGATCAGTTCAGTGTTAGGTTGGAAAGTAAAATGTAGACTTAGGAAAATTTAATAAACACCATGTACCTGGCTTTGAGGTCGTTGAAGCTTTTGTGAATAAAGAAAACAGTCCTAGGATGGGAAATTCTA
>PVKN010044228.1:0-10122 GCA_004027915.1 Capromys pilorides
GTGAACTTCATCATGTTGATAAACTGGACTGTTATGATCCTTTATAATTACTTCAATGCCATGTTTGTTGGTCCAGGCTTTGTCCCTCTCGGGTGGAAACCGGTAAGAAAAGGATTTCTCTCTTAACAGTGAGCTCTAACGTATGTAGAATTTGCTTTTTGCCATCTGCCAACCAATAGTATTAGTCGATTTTTTTGTCGTGGCAGGCTAATTGCATTACTCTAATCATTGTGCTCAGAGATTATTTCATATCTGTTTGAGAATATTGATCTAAAATAGCTTTACATAAAGTAATTTTACTGAATACTTGTCTTGCACTAAAAATATAAATATTCAGTTGTGGAGAGGAGTTCATGGTGGTAAGGAAAGACCAGGCTTCATGTAACTACTGAAGTCACAATGCAATTTGGCTGTATGACTTATTTCACACACTACATTGAAATCCTTCAGAAGCTTGAAAAATTTCACTTTAGGAATTGTTGGTTTAAATCATAAAGTTTAAAAATCATTGTAAAACTATAGCCTTGAGAATTACACTGTGAATCAATTTATGGCATATTAAAAATTGTTGGAAAGATTATGCTCATGCGTCCCGCTCCTTGCTGAGGAATATCCCCGTGTCACTTGTTAGAGTGCAGCATCTTGAGTGCTACTGCAGACCTACTGTATCACCCTGCGTTTTAACAGGATCTTCAGGTGACTGTTAGATATTTGAAAGTTTGACAGTGTAGTCTGTGTGTGGTGTCCTATTTGAAATGGGCACATAAAAGGGTGAGACACAGTTTATATCCTGAAAAAAATCTTAAGGCCCAGCCACTGCACCTGTGCAGATTATTCAGCTATAAAATACAGCCGCTTGTGATGAGGGCTACCAAGATTAAAAATAAGCTTTCAGCTGGAGACCTGTGGGAGGAGCGGGAGTTTGTACAGATAGGAGGAAGAAAGCATTTGATGTTGAGAGAACATCGGGAGCATATATTCAGAAACAGTGGACAGCTTTGTTTGACTGGAAAAGATTTTGTGGTGCAGATAAGGATGAAACAGAGACAGTTTCTCAAATGCATGAGAAATCATTAGAACAGAGGGAGTTTCTGGAGATTTTGAAACAGCACTGACAGAATTGTGCTACAGCAAGATTAAAGAGAAACTATAGGAATGGAAACTGCTAGAAAAGTATTCAAATGACCTCAAAGAGCAGAAGTGGTGAATATCAAGGAGAGGACAGATCTCAGAAAGACTGTCAACTGCTCAACTCCCTACTCTCAAGTTGTCCCCTACCTTTTTCCAAATTGCTCCTATTCTAGTAAGACTGGGATAAGTAAAGCCAACTAATGACATTGGATTGCAGTACAGCACAAGAAAGAGAAATTTAAGATGACCTCTTAGTAATTGGGAGAGTGAAGCTGCGCTTACCACAGATTCAGAGTAAAAGTACTTTAGCTCCAATAAAAGGCCTGAAAAATGTAAGTTTAGTTTCTTTTCTTCCTCTTCCCCCATCTACCATTAAAAAAAAAAAAAATTCATGAAAGCATTTTCTCTTAAAGCTTGAATTGTTATACCTTAGGGTCAAGGTTCTAATTATTTTTGTTTATACTTTGATGAAAGGAAAATTCTCAGGATAGCATGTATCTCCAATATTGTAAAGTCTGCCAAGCGTACAAGGCACCGCGTTCCCATCACTGCAGAAAATGTAACAGGTATTTGTCTTTATTTTTCTCTGGGGGTTGTTCGACTTGCTTGCTGGCTTTTTGTTGTTTTTGTCACATACTTTACCACAGCAGAAGAAGCTAGTTTTATTCTCTGAAAGGTGACACTTTGTCAGGAGTTTCATCAAAATACTTTGTATCTGCAATCTCTAATGTACACTTAAATTATCAATCTAGATAATAAGTTTCACACTTTATATAAGTAAAAAGCTTTTTCTAGAAAAATAAACATACTTTGTCTCTTGGCTTATAAGAACTGGGTAAAAAAAATAATACCGTTAGTTTGCTTCCATTTTCTTTTTCAAGATGGTGTTAACTGTCATATTACAAGCTTTAGAATTGTTCTGGGACTAGGGCCGGCCAGATAGCTCAGCAGACTAAAGCACCTGCTTAGGTAGAGTACAGTGGCTGGGGTTTGATCCCCAAGGTGCCGTGACAGCCCCACCCCTGGGGCACACTGAGATGGTGATTGAGACTGGGCGTGGCAATCCCAGTGCTTGGGAGCCTGAGAACAGGAGCATCACTATAAGTTCAATCTATGTAATAAGACCCAGAGACCCTGCAGGCCCTGTACCAGGTACATTAAAAAAAAAAAAAAAAAGAATTATTCTGAGACTGAACTATAAAGAAGACCAGTTTATTATTGTTATTGTTGTTGTTGTTGTTGTTGTTGTTGTTACTTACTCTGTAAGAAATGAATCCAGGTGCTTAATGTCACAAGAGTTTTGTTATGAGAATCTTAACCTTAGTAGAAAGAAAACTGAATCACTGAAAAATACATGAAACAAGCCAGTACCTGTTATAATGAATAGTTATGTCTACTGGTGAATGAGAAGTTTAGGTAATACTAGAAGCAACTAAAGTTTGATTTTGAGCTAGGAAATTTTCCTCTAGCAAACATAAGAGAAGCAGTAACAAATTTTTCTCATTACGCCGTATGTTACATGTTGGTTTGCTTAGGTGAGAGGTTTCACATCTGAAGTGTGCTAGAACAGTGAGACAGGAAATTGAAGTATCTCTCAGGGCCGAGGAACCCTGAGATTTATAAGCAGTTTTGTTGAGTCACTGCTGTACTCTGCCCTAGTTCCTGCAGTTCTCCATTAGAGGAAACCCGGAACCAGGCTCATTTCTTCATATAATGAACCTCTGAGTGGGCCTCCCAGTTTTTGCTTTGTTTTAGGGCTTTTGTTTGTTTTTGAGACAGGATCTCTGTAGCTCAGGCTGGCCTTGAGCTCTCAATCCTCCTGCTTGAACCTCCAGAGTATTTGGATTATAGGCTTGATCTACTATGCCTGGCTCCTAACTTTTTTTTTTTTTTTTTTTTGTCTTTTTGAGACAGTCTCGCTATGCAGTTCAGGCTGGCCTTGAAATCACTTTTGTAGCCCTGGCTGGTCTCGAACTCATACCAATCCTCCTGCCTCAGCCTCCCAAGTGCTGGGATTGCAGGCATGTGCCACTACCACATCTGGCCTCCTAACTTCTTTAAGCAAACTCGCTCGTAGCAGACATCTTTCTCTCAGAAGCTATTATGAAGCCTGCTTTTTCATGTGCTGTTTATAATTTTAAGAGGAGTCACTGTCCATAGTTCTTTAAGAGCTCATATTTATCTTTTTCCATGAAGTGTAGTTCTCCTGTGACACATAGGCCTGCTGGATTCCTGTTTGCTTGACCTTTTAAAGCCAAGTTATTTAAAGTTGCGAAGACGTTTTGCTTCACGTGTCATGTAAATTTTTCTTGTTAGATGTGTGATGAAGATGGACCATCACTGTCCTTGGATCAACAACTGCTGTGGCTACCAAAATCATGCTTCGTTCACACTGTTTCTCCTTTTGGCACCACTGGGATGTATCCATGCTGCTTTCATTTTTGTTATGACTATGTACACACAGCTTTATAATCGGGTAAGTAGTCATCCAATTTAAGTTTCTTTTTAGAAATATACTTCTTGTGATTTACATGGGGAAACAGTTCTAGTTTACCTTTATATCAATTCCTTTTAAACATTTCATTGTAATCTTTAAAATAAGCAAGGAGTTCTCTTTTAAGATTTCCTTTGAGATGAGGAAAGACATGCTGTTGTTGAAGTTAATTGTTTTAATACTGGACATGTCACTTATTAGAATTCAAGCTTGACAGTGATGGGGAAAAGAGCAAGAAGTGCATTTCTAACTACAGTGCCCTGGAAGATGTCTCATAGAGCAGGCCTACACCCTGCAATATGGATGCATCTATCCAGCAGTGGCTTGAGTTGATGTACAGAGAGGCAGTCG
This sequence comes from Capromys pilorides, assembly GCA_004027915.1. Taxonomy (NCBI): domain Eukaryota; kingdom Metazoa; phylum Chordata; class Mammalia; order Rodentia; family Capromyidae; genus Capromys; species Capromys pilorides. The sequence goes on from PVKN010044228.1 coordinate 3,977, forward strand.
TGAGCTAAAGGTCATAGGTTACAAATAGAAATCCCTGAAGAAGCCTGAAAGGAAAAGGAGGAACGTAGAGCTGACGGGACTGTGGCAGACTAGAGAGTGCATGTCTCTCACAGGGAACAGCCTGTGCTTGACTTTTTTAGGCAGTTCATGGTATTTGGGATCCCTAGCCCAGTGATGCCAGCCAGAGCCTCCAGTTTTTCAGAAAAAAAAAAAACCCTGAGATTCTAAAAAATTTTATGTGAAATTTCCTAAACTTTCAATAGTGGTAGCAACTGATTTCTAAAATTTTAAAACATTGTTTTGGTCAGGCAGTGTACGTCTGTTGGCCCTATTTGGCTTTCATTTTATCAGCCCTTGCCCACTGGTTAATGGAACATGAAGAAACAGATAGCCAAATCTTAGGCTATTTGTTGCGGTTGAAAACAATAAATGTGAACTAGCCCAGAGAAGATGAGAGAAAGTTGCAACTTAGGTTGGCATCTAATGCTGTTCATGCAAATTAATGAGTTTATGAAATTGGACTGACCTGACTCAGAATACAGCAGGTGTCACAGAAAGGTAACTAAGAATGGCAGTGGGGATATAAGTTAGTGGGAGAGCATTTGCTTAGCACTCATGATGTCCTGGGTTATATCCCTAGCGTGGGAGGGAAGGGTAGAAAATTTAAGTAAGAACTAAAAAAGATGTCACACACATCGGCACAAAATGCTAGCCAGTATATTCATCAGAAATAGCTATGTTTGATAAATTTGCTTTGGCCAGAGTGTCTGATTGTCACCTTTTGATCACATTATTTTAAACATTGCTCCAGAGTCTGAGCAGGTCCTGTAACTGAGCATTTTAAGTGTATGTGTGTGTTGTCTGTAGCTCTCCTTTGGGTGGAACACAGTGAAGATTGATATGAGTGCAGCCCGGAGAGATCCTCTTCCAATTGTTCCCTTTGGATTAGCTGCATTTGCTACCACGCTGTTTGCCTTGGGATTGGCTTTAGGAACAACTATAGCTGTTGGGATGCTGTTTTTTATCCAAGTAAGTCTCTCCGTTACCCATGGTTCAAAGTTGCCATGTGATTGGAGCAATTTTGTCACAGTTTTTAGGTGATTGATTTAATTTGTGAAATGTTAACCTGTAACTATATAGGTCTCTACAATTCAAAAACTCCTCATTTTACAGTTTCTGTTGATCTTCACATCAACCCTAGAGAAAGTTGAGAGAACATTACCCTCTTCCCTTCCTTACCGATGAGGAATTGATTCAGAAAAAGGTTAAGTGACTTACCTAGGCCGCCTGTTCATTGTACTGAGTAAGCATAGTTGTTAACGTCATATGGCTAACCCTTGTTGAGCACTTGTTTAAGGCACAGTTTTAGCCACTTCATGAATCAGTGCATTTATAACAACTCTGTGATACACTTACTGCTTAGTGCTTACTCTGTGAGAGAATTATTTTGCTAATTTCTGAGGCTACAATAATAAAATGAAGGAGTTCCTTAGAGAACCCTTAAGGAACTCATGATTAATAGTAAGTGTTTAATTCAGGGCTATAGCTATAACTTAGATTTATGTACAGAATGCTTAAGGGAAGGCCTTTAAAAAGTGGTTGTTATAATTCATTTTATTCATTCCTTGAAGGCCTACTGTAGCCTATTAAAGGCTCTTGGAATGTGATGAGGATTCCTGCTAGGCCAGGGCTACTTTTGCTGTGCTGTAGTCTGAAGGCACAGCCAGACTTCAAGGAAATCCAGAAACATATCGAATTAGAATTAGGGGCGCCTAGGGCCTTGGTGTGTCACCCTTTTTGAATGCTTTGTTTTAAAGTAAGCTGATTTTGGTTGTAATTTATATTTTTATTAACCTGGAACCAAATTTGTTAAAATTTTCTTAATGCCTAGAATTAAGAACCATATGAACAATAGACTAAGATCCTGAAATGTAAAAACCTACATGAGTAAAATTATTCATATCTAAGAAAATAGATAGTAGAATAAAGACTGAATGCTTTTAAGTGAGTAGTCTCTGTTGAATGAACTGAATCAGTTATTATAAATAGATTAATTATAAATTTAAAAGCACTGAAGGGCCAGTGAGATAGCTCAGCACGCTTGCTTAGGTAAGTGCAGGGGCCAGGATTCAATCCCTGGCCCCGCCTGCTGTGCTGGCCCCACCTCTGGGCACACTGAACTGGCGATACAGTCCAGGTTGTAGTGGCACGTGCCTGTAATCCCAGCACCAGGGAGCCTGAAAACAGGAGGATCACTACGAGTCTGAGCTGTGTAGTGAGACCCTGCACACTCCAAAAAAAAAAAAAAAAACACTAATAATGGATTTTAATAACAAAATGCACCTAGGTACGAGTTCAGTGATTGTATCAATGTTTTATTAATACTCTGAAACCTCGGTCTGCAGGTATTCAAAACATGAATTTTAATTAAAATAAAAAAATTCAGAGTTGATTATGGGCTGACAGGATTTTTTTTCTTGCAAAGCATTGTCAATACTTAGGAACAAGTGTGTTAGCATCCGTAGAACATAGACTTCATCACTTGTCTGTTGTGCTCAGTGTCTTTATGACATGGAGCAATAAAAGCTATGTCACAGAATTATGATGAGAACAATAATCTTAAATAAGCTGATTTCATATTTTTACATTTCACTGTCATTTAATTTCCAGATCAAAATAATTCTCAGAAATAAAACTTCTATTGAATCCTGGATTGAAGAGAAGGTAAATTTTAATGATTTTTTAACTAATAGAATAGGTTAAATGCCTGGAAATGAAAACATGTATGCCAAATAGATTCCTTAGTATGCCATACAGAAGGTGAATATAGTTTATATCTACCTTAATATAACTGCCACAAAAATATGTTTCTCACACATCTTGCTTGCTGTAGAGGTATAAGTCACATACTAAATCATCTGGTCTTTTTTTTAAACTAGGCAGGAAAATACCCCTTTGTCAAAAGCATTTCAGACATTAGATAAAGTTTTGTCACGGAGCTTACAACCTTTAATCCATACTTCACCCCATCTGTCCTAATTCTAATCATAAACAAAATCCCACTGCCCTGCTCCAGGCATAAAACTTTGCAGGGTCTCACCACTGCTGTAATTCTAGGGGTTGGAACATCAGGTCCCTGCAGAAGCCAGACACATAACCTAAGTGAGGAGAATCTAGGCTGTGTGTTAAAGAGCTGCCTAACAAAACTGATTGTTGCCTGAAGGAATATGCCTTAGTTTATAAGATCTTCTAATTTTTTTCCAGGAACAGTTAAGAGATTTCATAAGGCCTCCTTTCAGTTTTTAAATTATTAAACAGCAAATCAACTTGAAAACAGAATAGCATCATGAGCTGAGAGTACCATAAGGTAGCCCTGTGGCATATATTTAGACCCTGGTAACTGAATAGTGGTCATTAATTTTATAGCAGTTGTTCTCAAACTCTTTGGTCTCAAGATCGTTGTAGAGTTCTAAAAATCACTAAGGACACTAAGGTGCTTTTGTTTTATATATTATATCTATTGATAGTTGCCATATTTTCTGAGAATTTTAAAGATTTAAAATAACCCTATTAATAAAAGTAACGTTTGTATGAAAAGTAATTATAGTTTCCAAATAAAAAGAATAGTGACCTTGTTTGATGTTTTATAAATCTCTTTAATATCTCATTTAAGGCAGTTGGAGTCTCACATCTACTTCTCCATTCTGTTTGTTGAGGTATGTTGCTTTGGTTGAAGTTTATGAAGAAGATTCAGACTTATAAAGTAAAGTAGATTGAAAAGGGTAGAGCTTTTTAATAGGCCTTTAGATGATAATGGGTGTCTCAGTTACTTTTCTTTTGTGGCTGAGACAAAATAGCTCACAGCCAGGTAAAAGGACAAAGGTTCATTTAGGTCAGTTTGCAGATTTCAGTCCACAAGGGGCTGCCTCCAAGGCAGGGTGGCTTCACAGAGGAGCAGCAGACCCAAGACATCGACAGTGTCTTTCTGCCTCTTTGGTATCCGGGCCGCTGGGATTAAGGCTGTGCCAAACCAGTGGACTGACTGGGCGGTCTCGCAGTCTTAGCCCCGGCCCACGCACTCTAGGTCCTGACGCCTCTGCAAAGCCCTGCCTGTGACCACGTGAGGCTTTGCGTGGAGGGCTAGTCCCAGACCGTGATGGGCTACTGCTTCACCCTACATTGAAACCCAACAAGTAACACTCTTTGGTCAATAAACTTTTGTACTTTTTACCTTAAAATTTGTGATCTTTTTCACATTATTAAGTGTTGATCACTTGGGAGATGCTGATTTACTGTTAGGAAGATTTTCAAAGCGTCAGTTTCCACAAACCACATTCGAGTTCCATGCAGTAGTGCACACTTTTATTCTTGGCTGTGTAAGAGGCTGTCACAGGAGGATCACAGGTTCATGACCAGCCTAGGCACTTGTGGAGACCCTGTCTTAAAATTCAAAAAATGAAACGTGTTAAGAATATAACTTAGCACTTCTTGGGCTCAGTCCCCAGTACCACCACTGCCAGTTGCTTCCTTTGAAGTGACAGCCTGATTTTGTTAATTTCTGAGAAAATACCCAAAATGCTGAAGCCCAAACAGTCTTCATTTATTAACTGTTCATTCTTTCAATACTAAAGAATTACATTAATAAATAAAACTGACTACACAGCTGTTTTTGTTAGCTCATAGCATTACAACTTTTTCCTGAGAAAACCATTCTGCTTGGGCATGCTATATGTCTTCTTCTCATTTTGTCATGTGGAATGTTAAGAGTACTTGTACTTAAGAGTTGACATTTAGCTGCACACTTTTAATCCCAGCACTGAGGATGCTGAGGTCGGAGGATCAAGGCCAGGCTGGGTAACGTAGTGAATGCAAGACCAGCCTGAACTACGTAGTAAGACTTTGTGTCCAAAAACAGAGTTGAGATTTTATAAAAATAATTTTTTCTGCTTTATCAACAACATTCTTATATAAAATTGTTGGCTTTTTAAAAAACTGTAAGTATGTGTAGTCATTCCCTGAATACCTTCAGAGACTGGTTTTGGAATTCTTCTGGTACTAAAATCTGGATAAAAAAATAATAAAATAAAGCTGGGCATGGTGGCGCATGTCTGTAATCCCAGCACTTGGGAGTCTGAGGCAGGAGGATCAGTGTGAGTTTGAGACCAGCCTGGGCTACCAAAGTGAGCTCAAGGCCAGCCTGAATTGCATAGTGAGACCCTGTCTCAAAAAAAATAAAATAAAATCTGTAGATGTTCAAGAGCTTAACATAAAGTAGCTAAATATTTGCATATGACCTAAGCACATCTTCCTCTGTACTTTAGATCATCTCTGGGTTACTTTAAAAACCCAGTACAATGAAATGCTATAGAAACAGTTGAGATATATATATATATATATATATATATATATATATATATATATATATATTCCTTATATTTAGGGAATAATGATGAAAAATTCTGTACATACTCAATGCACAAGCAGTTTTAATTTGCTAATGTTTTTATTCATGTGCATGGATATGGTACCTTTGAGTGTGGAAAGCAAACAGTTGGTGATGAATGTAATAACAATACAGTTTAGTGCCAGTCTTAATTACACCTAACATGTCAACAGTTTACCCACTTTTGCAAGTGTCTACATGCTGAAAAGGCAAAGAGCATGTTAGAATTGTTGCTGCAATAGTTTGACCTTGCTGAACCTCAGAAAAAGGTCTTGGAGATTATAGGAGCCTATAAAAGCATTTTTGAGAATCTCAGATGTACAGATACATGTCCCAACTACTTAGCTTATTCCTAAAGTCTTTCATCACTTTCTCCTACCTGGCTCCCTGGCCTCTTCCTGTTCTTCCACCCTGTTTCACACTTGTGTGTACATCTTATGCTTGTACACCTTTAAAAAATTCAGTCCATTTTTAAGACTCCAAATCTCTCATTTAAAAAAGGAAAGAAAATACCATTTACTATCTGAAGACAAAAGTAAACAATGGAATCGATCCATTCATTTTGCAGTTTGGCAATTCTTTTAATAACCAATTGCATTCGTAATCATAAACCATGATAAGAACCTTTTTCATAAAATACTATAGCTTGATAATTAAGTTTTTCAAAGTACCACTTCTGTTAAGCATAATAAATATATTCAAA
>PVKN010044229.1:0-10124 GCA_004027915.1 Capromys pilorides
TTAGAATAAAGACAATATACATTAGTTGTATAGTTATGTAATCTAGTACTATAAACTTCAGAGTGTCATTTTTTTCTCTATTAATCACTTAGAAGCATAAGAATGATTTAGCATTTAATATATCTTCAAGTTAGTATACCAGAATTGAATGGTTTTCTGCAGTAATAATGAATGTTTAAGTTCTGGTTTTCCATACTATGAATGCTATTTTGGCGACTGGTAAGCACTGTCAAAGACTTGTCATTAATGTGATTTAAGTCTAGAGGCAAGTAACTTAAATACATATAAATAAATGTGGTCATCTTTTCAAGAAAAAAAGCCAACCAAAGACAAGGTGATATGGATTAGAAAATGCAGGCCAACAAGATAGCTCAGCGGTCTAAAGTGCCTGCTTAGGCAACTGCAGGGATGGCAGTTTCATCCCCAGCACCACATGCTGCACCAGCCTCACCCCCAGGACAGGCTGACAGGCCATAATAAATAAATAAAGTTTAAAAAAAAAAAAAAAAAAAAAAAAAAGATTAGAAAATGTATGCAGAAACAGCATACTGCACAAGCCAAAAGAACTAAAAATTTGAATGGAGTATAAATCTAAGGCCAGGGCTGGGCTATTGCTTAGCAGTACAAGAGCCTGCCTGGTAAGTGCAAGGTCCTGAGTTCAATTCCCAGTACTCAACAAGAAAAATAAATCTGTCTAAGCCTATTAGCAGGTAAACATTTTATGTAACAGGAAATGTTAGTCATGTTAGGGAAAACAGGTTCACTTGTATATCTGGAGCATTCTATAAATTGATATAGCTATTCAGATTGGGATAAGGGACAAATATATTCATCTAATAATCCAATTAAAGAGATCTGCATGCATGACCCATTTGTTATAGCATTCACATTATGGAAAACCAGAACTTAAACATTCATTATTACTGCAGAAAACCATTCAATTCTAGTATACTAACTTGAAGAAATATTAAATGCTAAATCATTCTTATGACTAAGTGATTAATAGAAAAAAAAGTGACATCCTGAAGTTTATAGTACTAGATTACATAACAATATATAATTAATGTGCTCCAAGGCATATCACACAGCGTAGCACATAGCAAATCAATCAATAAATTTTGTGAGCCCAATATGGTGCTAAATGCCTGTAATCCAAGCACTCAGGAGGCCTTTGGCCTCAGACCACTGAGTTCAAGGCCTGTCTGCATGAGACCCTAACCCACAACATCAAATAAAATAAATTTTGCTAAGTGTTCTTTAAATTACATGTGCTTAAAAACAAAAACAAAAACAAAAATGGCCAACCAGATAGCTCAGTGGATTAAAGTGCCTGCAGGGGTTCAATCCCTCACCAGCCAGGGCCCCACCCCAGAGCTTGCTGAGAGGAAATTGAGACTGGGCGTGGTGGTGCGTGCCTATAATCCCAGCTCTTGGGAGGCTGTTAAAACAGTTGGATCTCTAGGAAGTCCGTGATCTAGCAGTGAGACCCTGAACACCCTGTAGACCCTTCCCTACAGGAAAAAAAAAATTACATGTGCCATGCTGAAAGGACTGAAAGGTAATTTCTTACTGGCCTTATATTACTGTTGTGTGCAATAAAAGTGGCATCTCTAGAGAAAATCTTGAATGAAAAATCAGAATGAATTTTACAGTACTGTAGAATTTTAATATCATCAAACATATTTGAAGTTTCATTCTGCATGACTACCAATATGAGGCTCACCTTAAATTTATCTTCAGGTATATGTTTCTTCAAAAGTTACTAAAATTCTAAATCAAAGTATTATATATGTACATACATGGACTGGCATGTTGAAGTAATCAGATTTGAATGCATCTGCCATTTCTCCAAAAGTACGAAGAGTATAATCCCTGGCTGCTTGTTCAAAGCCAAATGCTTCTTGTGGCTTGCTACATTCCTGCAAACAAAAAAGTCCAAATTAGTATGTTTTAAGGTCCTTTGAAGTAATTTCTGAGCAATAAATCTAGACTTCATGAGGAAAAAATGTTGTGGCCTACATAACACTTAAAAGGACCAATTATATGTTCCAATGTCAAAAGGACAGCTAACAGCTGGGGACATAGCTTGGTGGTCTAAGTGCCCACCTGGCAAGCGCAAGGACCTGAATTTGATCCCCAGTCTCACCAAGCTGACCTACAAATGAGTGCGGTGGCACACACCTGTAATCCTAGCACTAGGGAGAGGCTCAGCCAGGAGAATCACTATGAGTCTGAACTTCATAGAACCTCTATCAAATAAATAAAAAATTTAAAAAACAGAACTGGCAACAAAAAATCCTTTTACTTAATTTTACTTCTATTTGCAGTCTACATGAGAGAAGAAAAAAAAGAAAAAAGAAAACTGTCTACATAGAATGAGGTTGTTTTTACTGAGCACATAAAATATATTTACTTGTTACTGAGCAAATAAAGTATTTCAACAACCATTGCAGACTACCATAATTTAAACAATGACAAAGACAGCCTAAAATCTATGACTTATTTCAGGATTAAATAATGATTCTGTAATGAAAATGAGAGGAATGATGTCCTTCTGAACTCCACAAAAATCCATACCAAATCTATAAAATGGATCAAAATGGGAGGGAACACCTGATGGAAACACAATGGCTCTGCACCGGCCAGTATTTGACTATAACCTAATGCCAGCAAAAAACACTGGAGGATTAACAGGAGCACTATAAACTGCTCAACATCACACTAGACCAATAGAATACCTAAAGCCATTAAGATATCCTCTCTCTACAGACATTAAATGTTTAATTCAGCTAAAACCCATGGCCCCTTTGCCCTGTCCCCGATCTAATAATCTCTCATTAAGAAGGGAGGTCTTTTGGAGAAGTACTAAAACCTTTTCATCCAATGTAAACTTTTTTTTTTGGTACCAGGATCAAACTCAGGACCTTGCACTTGCCAGGCAGATGTTTATTCTGCTAAGTTATCTCCCTGCTCTTTAATCTTCTTTACCTATTACAATCCTTTTCTTGAGACAGGATCTCACCACATGGTTGTCTTGAACTCACTAAGTAACCCAGGCTGGCCCTCAGGAGGCAATCCTCCTGCTTTACTCTCCTCAGTGCTGGGATTACAGGCACGTTCCACCACACTTGGCCTTTTGTTATAATCGAAACAAAACACAGATGTAACAATATTCTTATTGCTTCAGACTGCAAAATAATCTACACTAAAGTCCTTTTCAGAGTCTACTGATTCTAGTATCAATAAGCAAAGTACTACACACAAAAATAAACTTAAGAACTAAACTAAGACGACTTATATAATTAAATTTGCAGGAAAAAAGTATAAATATATATTAACAATGATTATCTTTGCATTGTGAAATTGTGTCTCTATTTTAAATTATTCAGTTTAAGAATTCTTGCTGGTTGGTCATGGTGGAGTACTTGTATAATCCAAGGACCTGAGAGGTGGGGCAGCTGTGAAGGGAGGATCACTGTCTGACCAGTGTGGGCTATAAAGTGAGCTCAAAGCCAGTCTGAACTGCACAGAAACATTGTCTCAAAAAAGAAGAAGGGGCTGGAGAGATAGCTCCGTAGCACAAGTGCCTGCCTGGCAAGTGCAAGGTTGTAAGCTTGAACCCTGGTCCCACAAAAAAAGCCCACAAACAATAGCATGTATGAAAACATTTCTCTGCCTCTCAGCTTCCTCTAAGACCTGTTTCTTACTCAGGTCCAGCCCAGTTTTGTTCATCAGCTTTATTATTTAACCACTGCCAAATCTAAAACTCCCAGCAAAGAGAAATGCTTTGAAGGAAATCTTCTAATGCTACTAACCTCTGTCATTAATTCTCACCTGAGCCAAACACTTAGGACACCTCCAATCTCCCTTGGGTACATCATGGAGAGGTGGGATCAAGCAAAAGGTATGGTAACTGTCATCACAGCCATCACACAAAAGAAGCCGGTCCTCATCATTGCCACTGCCACATAGGAGACAGACATACAGGTCTACCTGTAGCAATGAAATGCATAGAGAACAAAAGAATGTGAGCACCTACGTGATATTGTAAAATTCTAAGACTCAAATGGGTCTAAAACTTGATCTAATATCTGCTTTAAAAGTTCACCATCTACAAGGAATATTACAACGATGCATGTACTTCTGATTCTAAAGTATGTTTTAGCTTTCTCAGGTATTATATGTAACATATTTATGATGGGGCCATAATTCTTTTTCTTTGGTATTAGGAATCAAACAAGGGACCTTTTGCTTGCCAAGTATGCTCTTGGGCTGCTAAGCTACATCCCCCAGCAAAGCAACCCATATTGTTGTCAGGTGGCTGTGAACCACTGGTTGTGCAATTGTGACTGTCTCACTGGGCAGCACGGGACAGTCCTATCAGGCGGTACAAGCTGCCCAAAGGCAGTCATGTACACATGTACTTGCTGCCAGTGCTTAAGCCAGGGAAATGTGTTGTTAAAGACAGCTTGATACTTAAAGATAAGCTTCTAAAAGAATAAAGTGTTAGGTAATAAATTACTAAGCTAACTAAAAGAATTTAAGAAAGAAAAATTAAATGTTGCCATATATAAAAGGAAATAATTAATTTAACATTAATTGCATACCACAGGCCACCACTCTGAATTCTAAATAAGGGGCCATGGTAAGGAAATCTTTCAAATATGCAGTGATAAAGCATGGTTATTTACCTGACATGGGTTGAACTGTGTATTTCCCTAAAATTTATATTCTGAAGGCCTACCCACCTCAGTACCTCAGAATGTGACTGTATGTAGAGACAGGGCCTTTAAAGAATTAAGATAAAATAGGTAATTAGGGTAGGCCAACTGTACTACCATGGGTGTCCTTACAAAAAGATTAGGACATAGATGTAGATATAGACACAGATTACAAAGTAGACTATATTGAAACATGGAGAAGACAGCATTGTGAAATTGAAGCATATCTGAGACTTCCCAGACCACAAAACTGAAAAGAAATTTCTGGTATTGAGTGAACCAACTTATGGTACTTGCTTATGCAATCCCCAGTAAACTAACATATTGCCCACCAAAAAAGCTGAAAATTCAGCTGACATAGAGTTCCACCTTTTCAATCTATTTACTGTAGAATATAAAAATCTGGATGGTACCAATTTTCTAATGGTATCTGTGCTTGTACATGTGTGCATGAGTGTGGTGGAAGAGCAGAAACAGTATTTATAAAGAACACATTCAATTAGAATTACCTAATCCCATGAGGAAGAGAGATGGGGCAGAGGTGGGAGGGAAGAGGACTAAGATGTATTATATCAAACAATCACAATGAATGAAATCACTATGTACTAATTCTTTAAAAAAAAAATGAAGCCAAAACAAAATAAACCTTCTAATTCTGAACTAAAAAAAAATTATTAGAAGGGACGGGAAAGATGAAGGTGGGTCACCAACTCCTTTTTGTTTGTTTGTTTGTTTTTGCGGTACCAGGGATTGAACTCAGGACCCTGCACTTGCCAGGCAAGTGCTTATTCCACTGAGCTATCTCCCAGGCCCTTTCTGTATATTTGTGTTTTTTTTTTTTTTTTTGTACCAATCCCTTTCTAAAGCTCTCAAATTTTACTTGTAATAAAAGTTTCCAACAGTGTCAACTCTGCCACATCCTGAAATCTAATACCTAACTCTTCTTTCCTTCCTTCTATGTTCTTTTTGGTCCTTCAATTTTCTGTTCTTTGCTAATTGGGTAGTTCAAAAATGCAATTGTGTTAGTCTGGGTTCTTTTGTTTGTTTCTGAAGTTAAAAAAACAAAAACAAAAACAATAAACTATGTAGTTCAAGCTGGCCTTGAATACACTATAGTAGCTCAGCCTAGCCTCAAACTCCTAGCAATCCCGCCTCAACCTCCTGAGAGCAATGGTTACAGCCAAGGGCCACTATACCTAGCTTGTGTTGTTTTTTTATCTAGCTCAGGTGGGCTACTGATTTATGAAAAATTCTATGCATGAAAGTAAGATACTAATGCCCCTTGTCTCAGATGTTACTACTATCTTCAAAATACAGTCATGTTTCCTCCTTCACGAACTGATAATACCTGCAAAGATCTTTTTTTTAGGGTTGCCAGACACTTAAGTCAACAGTCCTCAGTTAGGCATCAAAGTATAATCGTGGGGTAAAAGGAGGTGAAAGAAAGGAATGGACTGAGGAAAAAAAGAAATGGGAAAAGGAGAAAAAGAGATGTCAACTCACAGCATTGGCAGCTTTTTTCGATCGACTCTTGGGTTTTTCCTTCTCACTTTCTACAATATAATCTTTCTTCTCAAGGGGTTCTTGTTTGATGTTACTTTTCATTTCTTTCTCTGCAGGAGGCAATCCAAAGTCAGCTCATTTTGCACTGTGTTCTCTGCTTCTTCCCTCATCTCATCACCTCCTTTCTAAAGTACATACTGTATGCAAATCTAATTTCTTTTTATTATTTTGATACAATGTCTCACTATGCAGTTTGGACTCATAGTGACAGTGCTTCTCCTGTCTCAGCCTCCCCAGCACCAAGACTAGAGGTATGCACCACCGGGCGGGTTCCTGGGGCTTGCACAGCATCTACTACCAGTGATTGAACTCAAGACCTTGTGCTTCAGGCAGGCACTTATGCCGCTGAGCTGTCTCCCCAGCCATACAAACCTAATTTCACACTTGCTTCATTTTAGTAGTAGCAGCACCCAGTGTCAATGCTGACTATTTTATGACAGAATGCAAAGTCGAACTTCAATTTCAAGAGGTGGGTATTTACACGTTACTCGGGTTTACGTGCTTTCAGAATAAGAGCTAGCATATACTTTTCCTAAGACCAAGACACAGTATATGATGATGGAATCAGGATGATGACAAAAGCCAAACCGGTCATTAACTGAACCTCTTCCACATTAGGTATTTTAGTAAGATGACTTTCTCATCAACTTTTTGGTCTCCAACTTCCTGTGACTGTCAGTCCTCCAGCGACTGGTAATATGGCTAAAAGTGGTCAAATTTTGGTTATTAACTAATGTGTCATAACCAAATGCCTCTATGAATTTAATCTTTTACAAGAAACCCATTTCAAATATTAAAAAAAAATAACTAGTGTTAAAAAACAAGAATGAGTAATCAAGTTCTGAAAGAAGGAACGAACATTTTTGAAAATTAAAAAATAAAAAACTCTGTCATACAACTAAGTAGTTGATCCAAGATTCAGATTTGCATGCATTATTACTTCCCATTTTAATGCCTTTCCATTAACTTACTAACTTTTAGGAGCTAATTTCAATGATTCTTGGTAGAGGGTCTCACTACACAGTTCAGACTCATAGTGATCCTGTTTTCAGCATGCAGATTACAGGCATGTACCACCACATCCAGACTCAAGTTGCTGGCTCAGTACGCTCCGGGGATGGGGACGGTGTGATGCAGGTCGAGGGATTGAGCCTGGTCCCTGCATCTGCCAAAGCAGGCGCTTAGTCCACTGATCTATCTTGTCATCCCTTCAATGATTCTTCATTTACATGTGCTTCCCATTTATTTATTTACTTATTCACTGTCTTTTTGAGACAGGGTCTCATTATGCAGCTCAGGTAGGCTGTGAACTCACTTTGTAAACTAGGCTGGTCTTGAACTTGCAATGATCCTCCTGCCTTAGCTTCCTGAGTCCTGGAATTACAGGCATGCACCACCATGCCTGGCTATGTGTCTGCTATTTAGCATACAGGGGGGTTGCAGGTTAGCTCAGTTGTTTAAGCACCTGCTTGGGCAAACCCAGTCAGGCACAGGAGACCGCAGCTCAATCCCCAGGTCCACATGCCCTACCAGATCTGCCCTTAAGGCAGCCTAAGCCAGCCAAAAAAAAAAAAAAAAAAAAAAAAAAAATTCCTTCTATGTAGCATATAGTATTTCTCCTAAGAGAATCCCAAATCTATTCATCAGTGACTTACTAAAACTCAGACTTACAATCTCTCTCTCTCCCCCTCTCTCTTCCTTCCTTGAACTAAATCTACGAGATGGCCTAGGGCACCTATACTTTCAGATCACCTTTCTACATCGAATGCATTGGATTAAATTTCAAAGAAACAACTAATTATATGTGAGAAACTCACCTATATTCCAAATGAGTATATCTTATGAGAGAACAATGATATCAATACATGCGATACTTCTCAAAGCCTAGTTCAATAAGTACTACACAATAATTACTCTAATATCTACTGAATTTAACAAATAGTTATTTACTGCTTTACAGTTTCTTCTTCTCCTTCTCCTTCTTCTTCTTGTGTACAGGCTCTCACTATACAAACTGGACTTCTACTGATCCTCCTGTTTTCAGCCTCCCAAGTACTAGCATTACAGGCAGGAGACGGCAGGAGCCACTATGTCCAATCTCAATCGCTGTCTCAGTGCTCCCTGGGGGGCGGGACCAGCATGGCACTCGAGGGATTGCTGCGCTCTGCCAAAGCAGGCACTTTCATCCACTGAGCTATCTGGCTAGCCCTTTTTCTTCTTATTCAGGGATAAATTCTCTTACCATTTTCACATTTGGGAGTTGGACAACCCATTCGACGTCGCAAATTATGAGTTCTGGCTTCTGTAGTATCTTCTGGTTCTACTTTAATATTCATAGTCTGAAAAAAAAATGTCATATATATGAATGTTTCCTGTAACAAGAAAAAAAGTATTCATTTAACACATATATCCCATTATTCCTGCCACTTTCTGGAGCAGTTCTGGGAGTTATCTTTACAAGGTTTGACTAAATACATGGTAAATTCTGCTGCTGGGTATTATCCAATAAGGGAAAGCAAGCTTGTACAAACATTACAGTGTGTTCTCACGTACCTCATTAACTAGATCTGTTAACCTGTGATTTCTGATTCTACCTTCAAAGCCAAATTGACCAAGAAGGCTTAGAAGTGCTGAACAGATTCAGGACATCTTAGCAGCCACAACAGCTCAACTAAAGACATTCAGGAAGAGGACTACCAGCAGCACTGACCAACTGACTGACCGACCGACCAACCAAAAGGCGGGTGCACAGGTAGGACCTCTCCGCCTACAGGCCCCTGCCCACCACTGGAACTCTGCCCCCGCCCACAACTTATGACTGACAGGCACTAGGTAGGAAAATTAGGCCTGCACTATTGCACCACCAGAACTTGTATCTCACACAGAACCCAGCTCTGGCATTTGCTGTGGATCTCTGCAACAAAATTCCCTGCAGAGAGGCTGGAGGTCAGACCCTACCAGCTAACCCAGGAGCTGAGCATCTTGCGAAAGTAGCACAGCGGGCACTCCTCCAAAAGCTGCAGCAGCAAGAAGCTGAGCACAGCAGCCAGACCCAGCCAGGCACATCTGGACAAGATCAAACTTGGTACATCTGGGCCCAAATTTCAGTAGGCACTGACAGCATAACTTCAGCAAAGTTCTGCACCGAAGGTCAGAGATTACAGCTATACAAAATGATACAGACAAGGAGGAAAATGCAATCTCAGGTCCCGAGCCCACCCAGAACAAATACAGGAGACACTACCATACAAGAAAATTAGAATCATACAACCGAAATCTGTGAATTAGTAACATCTGAAGTAAACAAGCAAACGCAGAAACATATAGAGGAACTTGGATTGGAGATAATCTCTGAAGTAAAAAAAGAAATCTTTGAATTACTAGAGTCTGAAGTAAAAAAACAGCTGCAGAAAATTATAGAGGGAATCAGACCAGAAATAACCTCTGAAGTAAAAAAAGGTATCTCTAAATTAATAGCATCTGAAGTAAAGGAACAACTACAGAAAGGTAGAAAGGAAATGAGAGCAGAAATAATCTCTGAAGTAGAAAAAGAAAGGATAACTATGATGAAAGACTTAATAAATGCCTCTAAAGAAGACATTCATAAAAAGTTAGAGAACAGAATAATGATGGAATCCTTGAATGAGCAATATAGGAAAGAAATAGATCACATGAAACAGTTTCAAAGAGATATACAAGAAAATAAAACCTCAATCACAAGCTGGGAACACCATATGAACGAAAGTGAAGATAGAGGGGCTGGGGAGATAGCTCAGTAGAATAAGTGTTTACCTGGCATGCAGAAGGTCCTGAGTTTAATCCCTAGTACCACAAAAAAAA